>APFE030436421.1:1975-18246 GCA_000404065.3 Pinus taeda | reverse complement strand
TTAATGTTTCAAAAATTTTATATGTTCAAACACAATTTTAAGAAGATTCTAATTAATGTGAAGTGCGTTAATAGAAGTATATCAATGATTAAATATAGCTAAATATAAACACGATACTTAATCGTCTTTTATTTTTATTACTTAATAATTATTATCAATTTAATTTTTCGAAATTTTATTAATTATTGATTTTATAATTCATAAGAATGGTTCTCATTCTTATTTAACTTATGGTAACTCCAAGCTTGCACTCATACTTTCCAAAGACTCAATTATATAAATGAAAAATGACCCCTTGTTTTTTAATTAGTTATATAACCTTCGATGGAGTTTCTTATGATAAGGAATATGGAAATGATTTCATTTTGTGGGAGCTGCGGAAATAGAAAATTTATTTATTTTATTTTATTTACCTCATAGAGATTTGATTCCATCATATAAGCTTTCATAGTCCATTTATAAAGTTGAATGTTCATGGTATTTGCTCTCTCGTATTTTAAGTTTTAATCTTGCTACCATTTCGAAGTGGGTTGAAACACCATGGAAGATTTGGGATATTCTTTGGGCATATGAAGAAAATGAATTTTCTTGTAGTAACATGTTAATCTGAGTGAGAATTGAAATGATAAACAATAACAAATCATATTAGGGATCTTTCTTAAAGACATGGAGTAAATATAAAGACATGTTTTGAAGGGTTATGTCCTTGTTAAAGTAGGTACTTCAGTGGGTTACATGTAACTGATCATAACTACCAATGAAATGGGGAACTCATAATTAGTTGGATACATTGTTAGTATGATGATGTTATCTAAGGAGTCAATATGAGACACCAGATATGCCCTCCATCATCTTTAGGTCATCCGGGAGTTAGTGTAGATTCTTTTTACTACACAGAATGGTTGATGTGCTAAAGATATTGACAAAATTATAAATGTCTATGCCTATTCACACCTGTGGATACCTACATGTTCTAGCCTATGTATTGTTCAACAAACATTATAAAGAGGAAATACCTTCATACATGCATGATTTGTACAAAATAATTCTATTAGGATGGTCTAAGGAGTTCATACCACATGAGATGTCAAATAAATATGAGATTATCCTTGAACTCCATAAAGAAATATGTAGAAGGGGATCAAATGCTTAATTTCCTATATGGTAATAGTAAGATGAACACTAATAAGAAATAGGTGTGGAGATGAAACATTAGACACCTACAATGTTGGGTTAGGTGGACATATTTGTGTAGAAAATCGTACCCTGCACTTGAACCAATCTACAACGAAACAAATTCCAGCGTACAAATGAGGGTAAGTTATGACAGATATTATGTTGGAAATGGATTGAACTAGCCTCAAACACAATTCTAGGGACAACACCAAATCATAGAAGAGATGACACAAAAGGTTCCCAAATTAATGAACAATTAATGTGTGTGTGTGTGTGTGATTCCTTGGGCGTTGAAATGATGAATCTCTAAGTTGGTTTGTTCCACATGTGTAAGAAATATATTTTGGTTAGGGCTACATACACATTTGGTCATGTTGGGGCAACCTTAAGACATGATTAGAGGATTTGAGAACGCCTCTTAAAAATTGGATAGTCCATCCTATAGCCCTACACAGTTTATTTAGAGGTAATATGAGAACCCCACACGCATTTGAAGAATAATATGCCTCTGGCCTATATTTTTGGATTAGGTATGGAAAAATTTACCACATTTGAAGGGATTTGCATATTGAATGACAGAAATTCCTCACTATTGTCTCCCACTTTCCCACACTTGGAGAATTGTACACACTGAATTTTTAACAAGGCTACTAATGTCTAAATTGGATCATAGTATGTACCCCATTAATTTGAGATTTGATCATAATATCTACCCCATTAATTTGATCTTTAATGGAGTCAAACTACATCTAGATGATAATAACTAAAGGGCCTTGAAATCTTGAAGTAACAATACCAATTACCAAAAAAAAAAAACTTTAATGTAATTAATTTAGACAAAAAGTGCTCATTCAAAGGATGATTGGAAATAAAATGAGCCTTTCTTAACGAATAGATCACACATCTCAAATGTTCAAAACATGCAGTGAAACCTTGAAACCTGTATTTCAATGACATCACAACCAAAGGAAGAATTACCCATGAAGTATGCCTACAACTACCATCCATTCATCATCATTGGAAGGTTAGCATGTTGGACCAAAGTTTGCATTGAGAGGGGGGGCATAGGGAATCAGTGTTAGAGTAATTTTATCATTTCATAACTTTGTATAATTAATTGAATCATAACCATAATCATCAAATCATCAGACAAAGTAATGCACCATAAAACTACCATCACATCAATCACACATCATAATATCACAAGAGACACAAGTTTTTTGTGTGGAAACCCATGCAGGAGAAAACCAAAAATGCTTCTTCTTCTTTATCTTCAATTCATTACATAGATTTGTAGGCTTCAACCTATTGGAAGAAACCACCCCCAATAAATGAAAGTTACCACTTCTAGTAGCATATAACCTAATTGAGGCACTAACCTTGAAAGAATGCAAGCAATTGTTCATTGTAAGCTATGAATTGATTGAGGTTCCAACCTAAAAAATGAGTAGGCTCCAACCTGATTTAGGTTCCAACCTCAAAAATGAGTAGGCTCCAACCTGATTGAGGATCCAACTTCAGTGGAGGCATACACCTCCTTCTCCAACTTCCTTTTGGACCTCTATTTCATATAATTTTCATTTTGGATCCAATGTCATTGTATATCATTGAATCATAAGTACAATATGCAACCTATAATCTATGTCACTACATAGTCCACAATCACTACCATAATTTGCAACCACTGCCACTACAATAACCTGTCACCATTGTCACTACAATCATTGTCATAAATACTACCACAAACTATTATACAAAAAATTGTCACTAGCTATCATGTTGTTTTCCATACATTGCTTCTACCAATGCATCGATCTAGTCACTCAATCCCCTTCTCAGAACTTGTTTTCACAAAGCATCTAAAATCACTACAACATGCGCATACCCTCTCAAAAGATACAAAATGGAATGTAATCACAAAATGAGTGTGAAAAGGGAATCACAAGCCTATGGTTAGACTCGTCTCTAATCCTTGATCACCCAACTCCCTCTTGAACTCAATTAGGACAAATATTGACCCAAAAAGCTCATAAGAACCATATAAAAACTATATAGAAATTAAGGGTTCTACAAAATACCCTTTTTTGAATGCATTTCTATAGAATTCCCTTTCTCTAGTGACAGATCTATAGAATGCCCATCGAAATCTGTTATTGATACAACATAATTGTTTATTAATGATGTGAAAAAATGGCCACATATAATAATAATAATAATAATAAATACTTTCAGACCAAACTTGTCAACCCATAGGGTCAAACTCGTGACCTTGTAGTTCCCAATAAAGCTCTATACCAATTTTCCTACCCATTATTTCCCATGGGGTTCTGCCAATGCAATCACCAATAGTCACTGTAAAGAAACCAAAACCAAAACCTGTGTGACAAGAAAATCCTTTACACTGAGACTCAGACTATGTCATTCCATTGAATTGTGTGTGATTTGGAAGGTTTGAGTGCTAGTATATATAAGGTTTCCATGTGATATGACGCCAAGAATGTTGATTAAACTCCAAGTGATAATACCTAAAAGCCCAGGGCTTTGACCAAAGTCAACAGGAGCCATATGCCTATGTGTTAATATGTTCATGTAATTTGGGGCTTATGAGTGACTACGCTCAGGCTTAGCCCCTTATTTTCAACATTACCTTATTCATGTGGCCATGCCTCAAGATTGGGTCCTTAGGAATCCTTGGTCTCCCACATGATAATGTTAGCATGATGTCATAATGCCACATGGTATCTTGTTATGGGTACCACATGTCACTCGTTTTCATGCATTTCACCAATCCAAAAACTCCCTTTTGTCCTTTCCACAAGGAAACCCATAGTGGTGCCACATCATCATGTTGATGTTAGCTTCTTATGTGTCCTACAATGTGTTGTCATATCTACCATGCCATGCCCTGTAAACAGTTTCCACGTGTTGAAGATGTTACATCATTGCTAAGCGGGAAAGGGAGTCGCATGTTGACTACATCACCATATATGTCCAATGAATTGTGCCAAGTGTCGATACATAATTGGGCCACCTATCCTCCAATATGTGCTTTCCACATGTCATCAATCTATTGGCTCTTCATTATGTGCTTAACATCGTGTAACTCTTGACACCATCACCATTGATTTATCCAAGATTTGCGCATTATTTATTAGCATTAAACATCGTGCATGTATTACCACCATCTACCATTAACTTAATCAATGTAAGGTGGATCTGCCTGAGAGGTGCACACTCTTTAAAGCTTTAATTTTTTGGTGTTTTTCCTTATAGTTTGGGCCTCTCACTATCGTTGATCTTCAAATGGCCATAACTTCTCATCTAGGAGGATTTTTTCGAAGAAACATATATCGTTGGAAAGGTACCAATAAGACCTATGCAATCATGTAGTTTGTAGGATCATTTGAACATCATATATACATAAAAAAAAACTCAAATAATATCAGGAACCTTTATCTCCATGTGATGAGATCTTATAAGAGATCCAGTTGTCATGTTGCTTCTTGGAGAGTCTTGTTGCTTCCTTAGGCATCATGAATGATGTTGTTGTTGTCTCAAACCTTCCCTTTGACATTAATGACAACTTGTTTTCATTAGTGAAAACACTATGTGAAACAATATCCCCCTTTGTCATTGATGGAAACACCATCAAACATTGATGGTCATTGATGTCAACCAATAAAAGAACTCCCTTCGTGTAAATGCAATGTCTACAATCTATCCCTACTCAAATGCCTTCCTTTTTCAATGTCAATGTATCAATGTCTGTAATCTCTTCCCCTTTGACACCAATGGAAAATGGTTATGATATTTAATGAAACTATCATGCTAATGGGTGAACATGCTCCTACATAAGTATCTATCAAAAATTCATAATATTTTTTTGGATGATCCTGTGGACTTAACTGAACCATACTTGTAGCTATGCTACCATTATGACAAAATCTCTAGTTGAGACCATGCTTCCAATTCTACTCATAGTTTTTCCTGTACTTTTAAAATCTCCCCCTAAGACCATGCTTCCACTGCTACTAATATTTGTTCCTGTACTTACAAAATCTACCCCTTAGATTGTGCTCTTTCCTGTGGATCTAATCTAAATATCCCCTTAAGACCATTGTTTTTGCATTTTCTAACTACCCATAAAACATGCCTGCTTCACTTATCCTTTCTTTACATCTGAGATATCATCATCCAGTTATGCAAGATTCATTTTTCTGGAGACTTGTAGATTTAACATGTATGTTACCAACCTCACTTATCTTTCTTTACACTTGTAACATCATCATCAAGTTATGTAAATCAATGTACAGTCAAGGTCACATACTTCCCTCAAGTTTTGATTTGACAAATGATGATCTTGAAGAATCTTTTGTCCAAGGGATTGTATCTGAGGGGTTGGACCTAATCGAGGTCCTCTTTGAGCTCTTCTCGTCTACTAGTATTGATAGGAAGTCCTTATTTGTTGTGTCATCTAAAGTTTAGTTTGTAATCTCATGATATATGACCTTCATTGTGACATACGTGGCATTCAACATCAGGCTTCAACAACTATGGAAATAGTTGTTTCATTCCTCTAATTTGGTCCACATGTCTCCATCTAGGTACATGATCATATCCTCTATACCTAACCACATCATAGGTTCTCCAATCTTTCTCTTTGTGTCCAAACTTTGTGAATGAGAAATAATAACCAAAGAACTTATTTTGATACCTAGATATAGAAGGATATCTCAACCTTTTGAAGTTACTTCTTGGAGGAGCCATGTTCTCTTGTTTATTAACACCTTCTTGAGTGTTTCTTGTGGATGGTTTGTGAGGATCCATATTCATTCGTTGATTTTCAAAATGCTTGATTGTTTCCTGTGGGTGCTTTGTGAGGAGCCATATTTATTTGTTGGTTTTCAATACCTTCTTCATTATTTCTTGTGAATTATTTGTGATGAGCCACCTTCATTGACTACTTTTCAATACCTACATTATTTATGCTTGTGGATCCTTTATCTTCATTTGTATTGTACCCCTTTGTTTTCGTTGCTACAACACCCTCCTAATTTTTCCTACCTTCAAATTTTGGAGGCCCCTTATACTCATGCCATCAAGATATTAAGGTCATGCTCAGTCATTTTGTCTAAGTGTTCAAGTATTCCCTTGGGAATCATAAGTCCCAATCTACTTGCTTTCATATGCCCAACTCTTGATGTCTTCAGAAGCTAACACATGCCTTGTTGATTACATAGTCTCTAGCAATAGTAATTACACATTCCCTAGAGATAGTGACTTTGTAATCATTTCCAACAATGATTGCACAGTTTCTAGTGGCAGTCACTGCACAATCCTTCCTCATAGTCATTGTGCAATCCTTTCTCTTAGTCATTTTGCAATCTTTGATCATAGTCACTGTGAAATCCTTGCTCACAGTGACTAAAACTCCTAGTGACATTGTAAGGGCATCCTATGTAGATGGTGATCATGCACTCTTTGTTGATAGTGAGAGTGTACTTATTCAAGTCAGTACTATAACACCTCTCAGTGGTAATCAATTCAATTGTGACTCCTAGTTTCCTGATATGCACTAAGAACACTCACAAATCTTAACCCTAATTGCATGTTTTCTCTCCCTATATAAAGAGTCTAGTCGAGAGATTATTTTCACATTCGTCTTTCACTTTTTATCTCCATGAACTTTTGGAGTACAAGGATAATTATCTCACTCATGGTTTCAAATGCCCTATTTTCCAGGTGAGTTTCTCAACTATCTCTTTTTCTTTTGCAAGTGTCACTTTTGGTTTCTTTCATTCTTTCATGTGTTGCTTTCACTCTTACATGCATCACTTTTGCTTGTTTTTGCATATCCCAAGAGCACCATGGCAGAATTTCTAGAGGAAGCTCCCACACACTCTCTTGCACTAGATGATTGTATTTATCATGATAAAATATGTTGGACACTCTCCCATAACATAGTGCATCTTTTGATTGTAGTAAACTCTTGTGTCGTAAATGCTTGAATCCTAACTATCATATTTGGAGATAAGTGTCACTTTATTGTCACTTTAATGTATGCATGATGGTTTTGGGTAGACTGTGTATCTTCTTATCATGTGATTGGTTGTATATGTGTGTATGACCATGTTCAATACCTATTATATGCTCTTACTCTCTTGTCTTATTGATCTCATACTTAATCAATTCTAGAGTCTTTCAACGTCCTCACCTCTTACGCAACCCATGAACACATTCAACTTCTAGCCAAGTGATGAGTGCATTGCACATTCCAAAGCCTTAATGATGAGGCCCTTACCTCCTATACTTACGCATTATGCCCATCTAGAGGATGGCCCCCTTTACTACGCATTGAGGAACCTTAGAGCATAATCACTCAACCTTGCTTCTTACACTTGCCCATTATGAAAGCTTGGACCAATCCTATCTTGAATTGCACACTGCACATTTTGAGTAGATAATAGGGTCATTTATGGACCCTTGTAGTGCTCAATTATACAACACTTAAACCCGTATATTCAAGCACTACACACTGCACATTCTTAATGAGAAATCCTACCATGTCTTCCTTCCATGACCTACACAATGTGCATAAGCATGCCTCTTCCTTCCTTGTCATTGTGCATTGTGCACTCCTACTACCCATTCCTCCACTCCTTTCCTTCTAATCCTATGCATTTCATCCAATAAGGCCTCTTTCTCAATCCTTGTGCATTGTTCCATCACATTCAGCCTCACGTGAACAAACAAAGATAGGATAGTTGATTTTGGGATCAATGTTGTCTTGTCATGAGTGAACTTCATTTCCAAGTGTTGTCATCCTATCATGACAAGATTATGATCAAAGAGGTCATCAAAAATAGGTTACAAGAAGGACACTTTTGGAGATGAGACTCAAATATTTTATCAAGCAGGAGTAAAGGAATCTTGGACCATGACAAAAAGATGGAAACTCATGTTAACTTAGAGGATTCCGATACTTATCCAAACCCTTTGGAGGGTGAAAATGAAGTGCAGGTCAGATCCATCATGAAGAAATGAAGACATAACAACAAAGGAAGGAACTTGGCATTGATACATTAAAATGAAATCTTATGTCACTATTGCCGAATTCTGGCTTCTCAAAGTGTCATCACAAAAATGTTATATTTTCCATGTATTTTGCCACAATTTGTGGAATGTAATTTTGTATTTCAAAAAAATGCAGAAAATGTAAAATGTGTGGAAGCCTAGGGGTCACACATGGAATGTTGAAAGTCACTAGGAAGTCCTAGAGTCATGTAGAAGTTCAAAGGTCACATAGAAGCTCATAAATCATATGGTAGTTCTAGGTTCATTAGGGAGATAAAGAGTCACATGGAAGGTGGAGAGTCACCTCATTTGTTATAAATAAACCCTCATAGTTCAAGAAAATGAATTTTCACCTTGGTTTCTCTAGCTTGGCATGGGAGAGAAGATAATTCTTTGGAGGAGAAACTAATGAGTCAATGTTCCACTATTGGGGCTATTGTTGCATAATTGTAATTGTGTACTTGGAACTTTCATGTAATATTTGAAGCTCTCAGAGTCAGCACGCTTTCATGCATGTATCACGGATGTTGAAATATTACTCTTTTAATGTTGTGGTTTATGTTTATGTCTATAAATACTAAAGAAAACGAACTATTTCATTGGATTTAGTATATATCTTGTTGAATTTGCATTGTTACTTGCTTTTATGATCATTGTTACCTTGTGAACTATTTTTTAGGTCAACTAACGGTTCTTTTTATGCTCTTGTTTGTCTTTACTAGAATAATATTATTACTTTTCTCTTAAATTCTTACTCTTCCTACTCCGTTCGTGAAAGAACCTTATGTACATTGCAATTGTATTCTTCACAATGTCGAATTTATTGCTTGTTTCAAAGGTTTGTGTATAATCTCTTATGTTGATAATTGCATCCAAGGAAAATCTCTAAGAATAATGGTGGTTGGGTTGAATTCCCGAATGGGGTTCCTATCGCAAATGGTGTGAGGTCTAATTGGGACTTCATGCTATGGAGACCCCCTACTATTGGCAGTATCCAACACCCACAGGGGCTTCACTTGGGGAGAAATAACAATATTGAGGAAAAAATGACATAATATATTGAGCATATAATAGGGGGTAAAGGGTTTTTATATTGGCAGGTATAAAAAATGGAGTTCAAAGTTAATGAAAAAATATAAAGGGGTATAAAAAATGGATACCTACAATAACTTGTGAAATTAGTGGTTTTTAAAATTTGGAAGGTGTATTTGGTTTGTATTGGCAGGGGGTTAAATAATGTGATTTTTAGAGGTATTTTCCAATATCTAGTCAAATTAGGGTTATTGTTTAGTATTCCATGAATGCACGTGATACATCATAGGTTCATTGAGTGAAGCCCCTGTGCCAACACCATCAACAACCTTCATATAATTGCCTTGAGTGTCATTAAATGATCATGCTTGGCCTAGTGCACCTTTTGCCTTGGATCTTCAAGAGGGTTGTTACTAGATGCTATGAATGTCTGATCAAGCCTCTTGGAGTGACCTTCATTTGATGAACTTGGTGGCCACTATTCTTGGGTGCCTCACAATTTTATTGATAACCAAGACCTATCTTAATAAGCGAGGACCTATGCATGCTAAGAATATGATCTAGGATTCAATATCTTTGTGGAACTTTGAATTTAGTTGCTCCAATCCTTCTCTCAAGAGGATAAATTCCTCTTCTAGTCTTTCACATATTTTTTCCTTCTCATTTGGTTATTCAAATAGAAATTCCTTTAGTCTTCTTCTTGCTTTTGATTCAACTTTGAGAGAAAGAATGGTTTCTTAATTTAAGCTCTTCTCTTGAATTTGTTGCATGAGCTAACCTTCTTTCTTTCTAAGAATATTTATTTATTTTAGTGCTCTTCTAATTTCTCCTTCGTAACAAAAAATTTCTTCAAGTTCCCGGCAAACTTGGCTTCTTCTTCATTGAAGTTAGAGTCTTCTTTATATTTTTTATTTTTCTCTTCTTTTGTTGCCTTGAAAGCTTCTTCCTTGACTCTTTATTTGTCTTCCTTTATTCTTAACTCAAATGCAGAGAGATTTCCATGAATTTTATCCATAGACGCCTTGTCTACTTTAAATAGTTCCTCAAGGGATGATACTTTGGGATTGAATATTGATGGAAGTGATCTCAATACCTTTCAAAAAACATATCTATATTGGACTTCTTCACCGAGACCTACAATGCAATTGGCTATATTTTCTACTCGAAATAAATATGAAGCAATGTCCTCATCTTCTTCCATATTCAAACCTTAAAACTGGCCCCTAAGAGCTTGCAACCTAACTTCTTTAAATTTCACATCCCCTTCATAATAAGTCTTGAACTTATTCCATATCTCATGCGTTGACTTGCACTGGATTACTTTGATGAATTCTAACCATGCCAAGCCACTTAAGATAGCATGCTTAGCTTGTGCATTATATGTGTATACTTCCTTCTTTGTTGCATCTATCAGAATAGCATTAGGGACTTTATATTTGGTTTCCACAATTTCCCAAAGTTATACTCCCAAGGAAATGAGATAAGTCTCCATATTTATTTTCCAAAGTGCATAATTGGTCCTATCAAACATAGGGGGCTTACCCATTGCTCTAGTCATGGCTATCTTCCCTTGAACTTCAACCTTCTAGTAGTTAACTATTATGAAGGTAACCTACTCTTATTCCACTTATTGGCTTAAAGGACATACTAAAAGGGGGGGTTGAATCAATGTGAGAGAAATTTATAATTTCATAACTTTTTATAATCAATTGAATCATAACCATAATAATCAAATCATCAAAAATAGTAATGCATCATAAAGCTACCATCAAATCAATAATACATTATCACATCCCAAGAGACACAATATTTTTACGTGGAAACTTGTATGGGAGAAAACCACAAATCCTTATTCTTCTTTATCTTCAATTCATTACATAGATTTGTAAGCTTCAACCACCCGCGAGAAATTCAAGCTACCACTTGCAGTAGGCTACAACCTAATTGAGGAACCAACCTCAAAAGAATGCAAGCAGTTATTATATATAGGCTATGACATGATTAAGTCTCCAACCTTGAAGATGAGCGGGCTCCAACCTAATTATGGTTCCAATGTTGAAAATGGGTAGGCTCCAACCTACTCCAAGCTCCAACTTGATTAAGGCTTCAACCTTAGTGGAGGCACCCACCTCCTTCTCCAACTTACTTATGGACCTCCATTTCATATCATTTTTAAACTAGATCCATTTTCATCATATATCATTGAATCATAAGTACAATCTACAAACTGTAATCTTTATCACTGCACAGTCCACAATCATTTTCATAACCTATAACCATTGCCACTACAATAACCTGCATCCATTTTCATTGTAATTAGTATCATAAAAACTTCCAAAAACTATCATATAAACAATTTCCACCAGTTTTCATGTTACTACCCATACTTTGCTTCTACCAATGCATCAATTTGGTCACTCAATCCCCTTCTCAGAACATGTTTTCACAATTCATCCAAAACCACTACAACCTACTCATATCCTCTCAAAACATACAAAAGGTATTATGATTATAAAATAAGTGTGAAAAGGGAATCACATATCTCTGGTTAGATTCATCTATAATCCCTAATCACTCAACCTCTTCTCAAACTCAATTAGGACATGTATTAACCCAAAAAGCTCATAAAAACCATATAAAAGCTATATATAAATTAAGGGATCTACAAAAAGACCCTTTTACAAGTGTACTTCTACAAAATTCCCTTTCCTCAACAATGGGTCTATAGAATACCCATCGACATTTGCAAATGATGTGACATAATGAATACATAAAATAATAATAATAATAAATATTTTCAAATTGAACCTATAAACTTGCGATATTGAACTCACGACCGTATAGTTCCCAAAGGAGCTATATACCTATTGCACTGCCCATTGTTGGTTGCAGTGTACTATCTCCAACATTTGTTTATCGACCATAAAATATTCATATGAACTAAGTGTGTGTCACACATCTACATTAAAATAAATAAAAAATTACTAACTTACCATTATACCATACAGTTTAACTTTGACACTACGAAATGTAAACATTACACATTCGTTAATATTTATGCTTATCATGTATTGACTTTATACACATTATAATTGTAATCGGGCAATTAATCATATAATACATTTGACTTGGGCTAAATTTACAATCGAGAGAGGGTTCATTGTCAACCCATTCCACATGTCACCACATAATTCAATTCGGGTTTTTATAGCAACATTTGTCCTGTCATATTTATTTATGAACAATATGTTGTATACGTATTTTGTTCTCGGTGAATGTCCAATCTTCTAAATTGTATTTACCTTTCGTCCTTTCAAGCTCCATATCACATTAATTTGGCTACGGATTACTTGGCCTAGGTGATGGTGCTTCCTAGATGGTGTTTTTAATGCAGTACTACTCTAACTATGGCTTGGGATTCCCTCCAGAATCAACGGTCTCTGAGCAATCCAAGGATCAGATGGAGGTGGTATGTCCTCGAGGTTCTAATCCTTTGTCTAGGTCTAATCTCTCTCATTTCTTCCTTGCAAGTTGTGGCTCCGACATTTGCTGCAGAGGTTAGTCTCCTTCTTAGTACCTCCTTGCGAACGGTGGCTCCGACGTTTGTTGAAAAGATTAATCTCCTCACACATGTAATGGGTTTTCATTTAGATAGCTTGATTATAGCTTTTCATTTATCTCTCTATATGGTATACAATATCTAATAATTTGTTTTCCTCTAACAGGGTTTGGGTTTCATGGTGCTGCCTCCGACTATGGAAAGTCTCCTTGGTCCAGCCTAACCTAGGTATATTTCTTTCCTGATGGCATTTTCTCCGTTAAGTTTTCTGTCATTTTTATTCTTTGGCTATGGTTCTAACACCCGTCTTCTAGTTGGGTTGGAGGAGTTCTGCAGTGTCATGGCGAAGGCTAGATGGAACCCTCACCTTGATCTCTACTTGTGGCATGAACCGTCATATCTGCCTTTGGGTATCTTGCACTACTAAGGTCTTCTGCTTAGTTAAACCATTTAGGGTTTCAACTCCATATTTAATTTTGTATGAATTGTTTTACTATGACTAGTTTTTTTTTCACTCAAACATTCTCAGCCATCGATATTTTGTAATTAAAGGGGTTGATTTGACCTCTAGCCTTTTAAATAGTTTTGAGTATGAAATTTTTATGTCAGCCTATGAATAGGGGACTTAGTATGGATAGGTTTTGTCAAGGGTTTGGGACATCCGAACCCTAGTTTTCCCACTCGACTTCATAATGTTATACATTCATGATTAATGCAATCTATCTTATTTATCTCATTTAGTTTACTTCTATATTTGATTTTAGAGGCAACGTTCTTACCACTACGCCTCTATGGAATTCCAAATCATTTAGCTTAAACTATCGTGTAAATGGACTTATACTATTATTTCCATTTTTCTTTTTTGACTACGCATCTTGCATTCTTTTGGAACGACAATTTTCCTCTTGCAATAGTTAGTGTTTGTAAACAGAGGGTGATTCCTCCGAACCTTCTATCATAAAATTTCTTCCAGTTCTTGATTACTAAATTTCCTGTATAATTTATTGCTTGATTATATTGATGCTAGATTATGTTTGCAATTTGTATAAATTCATTTCCTTTATTAAATTCTCGTTGTTTACTTGTATTCGAGCTAAAGGAAGAAGGTACCTGAGTATCTCTTGGATAACTCGGGTTTTGGCAGCACCTATACTCAGGCTTGCCCTTTTCATTTTGGTTTTACTTATTTGTACAATGAGATGATATAGGGGTTTAATGCACTGCCTTGGCCATTTTCGTCAGTAAGCTTGTATTTCTTTGTTAACAAGTTTATTTATATGGAAATATCTGTTAATGAGGCATTTATTGTCCTAGATGGTACTTCACTCATTTTTCTACCAATAATTAATAATGCTTTTTTTTTTTCTCAATCTTTTCCAGTCTTTCTAGAAAAGGATTATAGTACGTTGGCTATGGTCTTGGACCTTAACCGCATAGAAGATTTACTTACCTTCGCATAGAATGTTTATTAGGATCTTCTTATGATATCACAGTAAATTATCTAGACAGCTTCCTAATTTACGTGAATGTTTAGTATGCATAGATTGTAGCACTACATAGGATAAAGATCTAGCATTTTAAAGATAATAATATATAACAATACACAAGATAAATAACTAGCAATTAAATTGAAGATTTCTTCCACTTATCTGGATCGTTGTTTCACAGATTATTTTCTATGTCAGTCCACAACCAGACCTTGCCTCTGGTTTCCTTTCCTCCCAACCTTGAGAATATTATGCCAAATAGCCTCCCCCCAAGCTATTCCTATGTACAGGAAACTCTTTCTATGAGAACTCACAGTCTCTCTATTTTCTGGTCTCAACCAGACTTAGCCACATAAAAACTGCCTGACCCTTCAGCACAGATTTTTCCTCTTCCTCTTTTCCCTGATCTCATATACCCTTATCCTCTTGATCTTCTTGAATAAATATTCAATAAATCAGTTAGGAACAGGTAATTGTTTCTCAAAACTGATTCATAAGTAAAAATAGTATTTACTGATATCTGTTCCTTTATTTTAAAAAATAACTAAATTCCAGAAACAATTTCTTATAACTAAGAAAATAATTAGTTTGTTTTGATCTACAGTAAAATAAAAATATTTACATGGTCTGGGATATCATATCTTCCCCCCTTAAGATGTAACATAGTCCCGATGTTTTTCCTCTAAAAACAAACCTGGAAAGGTCTCCTTCATAACCTTCTCATCTTCCCAGGTGGCCTCTTCCAGCCGATAGTGCTGCCATTGCACTTTAACATGGGTGATAACTCGTTTCCACAACATTACTTCTCTCCGATTTGGTACAACTAGAGGTTCGAACAAGAACTCGCCTTCCGGTTCGACCTGAATAGCAACAAAATAATTAAGTCATTAGTCAGTTTGCTTAATAAATATCTATTAAAAGAGAAAATTTCTTAAATATTTTTACCTAAATATCTTACCAACTGATTACGTGTTTAGGATCATAAATGTATTTCTTAAGTACAGAAACATGAAATACATTGTGTACACAAATGTGGCTAGGGAAGGTAAGTTGGTAAGCCACTGATCCGATTTAAGCTAAGATTTGGAAGGGCCCGCAAAATTGGGGTGCTAGTTTAGCGCATTTGGTTCATTGCAATGTGATTTTCTTGGCTCACACTCAAATGTATACATGATCCCCTACTTGAAATTCCCGGAAGCTTCTTTTTCGATCTGCAAAGTTCTTTTGTTGGTCCTGAGCAGCTTTTAAATTGACTCGCTCCTTTTTCACCATATTCTCCATTTTGTCTAACATATTTGGACCTAACATCAACTTATCCTCTATACCACTCCATCTCAAAGGTGTTCTGCACTTACACCCATATAATACTTCAAAGGGGCTCATCTATAAATATGTATGCTACCCATTGTTACAGGCAAACTCTACCAAGTGCAGATCGTCCTCCCACTTAGATGGTTGTTGCATTACATAAGTTCACAACATGTCTTCAAAAAATTGATTGACTCGCTGATTTTGTCCATCCGTTTGAGGATGATATACAGTGTTGAAGTGTAGTTGTGTGCCCAATCCCTCAAAAAGGGCTTTCCAGAAGGCTGATGTAAATTTCACATCACAGCCGGAAATGATCATTTTGGGAATCCCATGTAATTTAAAAATGTTTTCCATAAAAATATTAGCAACTTGCATCACTTTATAAGTTGACTAGATGTTAGGTTGTGTTATATTCTTTCCACATATTTAATAGGGGGTTTGAGGGGTACCCGCAACCCCACTTTATGGGGTCTGGGGCAGCGCCCCGAAAAATTTCGGTTTTGGACCCTATGTTAGGTTGGGCGGACCCACCTATGGTTTTGTGCATGATTTTCGCACATGTTTTTTGGACGCGATGGTTTTCGGTCCATGGTTTTGGACACGATGGTTTTTCGGTCCATGGTATGGGATGC
>APFE030436416.1:0-15030 GCA_000404065.3 Pinus taeda | reverse complement strand
TGGACATCATCAACTAGATTGTGTCACATACAGATGAACATACTATGATATTGGGCAGTAATAGCTGGATATATCTTGCCACCTTCAAGGCAGAGAACTTTCACTGGATGTATCACCTTCCCAAGTTGGTGAAGCACATGGTATCACTTTTCTATGCCACCCATATCTATGTGAACATTAGAGACATCATTAAGCATTGGGTGAAAGAGTCGTCAAAGTTTATACAAACACCCACTCATGTTTACAAGACGAAGTCCCTCAGGAAGGCTTACCAATTATTGATCATCTTTGCTTGCAGAATATATGGTGAAGAGAACAAAACTATTTCCTGAACGGTGGGTAGTCTTACTAGACTATTTGGTGAGTGATGGGAGGTCATTCAATTGGTCATATTTGTTGGCTCATTAGTTGAATATCCATGTGGATAATGCTCAGAATCCACTCAAGAATGAGAAAGTGATATTTTACATGTCTACATACTTACTTGATGCAACCTGTACCTAGTAATAGTTCCTTAACATGAGTTGGACATGGACACCAAAGTAGACTTCCAACAACATCTATTATAAGCTTCTTTATAACTACAACTATCTAGGAGTGATGGAAAGGCTAACTGACCATTTTCTCACCCCGTTGTGAAAGCTTATCCTTGTCCAGGATACACTTTGCATGTCATAAGAACCAATGGAAGTGATAGTAAACATTCCATATTAGTATGCCTCACTAGGTGGCACCTTCATCAGAGTGTTTGGTGGAGAGAAAACTCTACATGTTCTACCAAGGTATGTCACTAACAAGCTGATCATGCAAGAGGTTTCATATCAAATCATTATAGGGTTATCAGTAGGATTACATAGGAAGAAGAAAGTTCCATGTCCCGCTCTTCCTTTGTGGATTCGATTATATGAGATTAAGAGCTTGAAGGATGCATATGTTGAAGCTAAGGAGATAGTGGAATTCGAACTTGACATGAGAGACTTTAATATGTATGATCCCCATTGTATTTTCAAGGACCACTGTGCGACAGTGTATTTTCCATGGATCCACAAGACATGTCATTCACCAGAGGAGGACCCCTGGAGGTATTGTTACAATGCCTCTAGACTCAGTGAGTCGGTCATCTTAGTAGGAACTTGGAAATCTTTTATGCAAACAACAAAAACCTAGGAAGCAACAATAACAATAACAATATGCAGTAATCCAGTGTAAAACAAGGGAAAGAGGAAGATTGTTGAGAACCCATAAGGAGAGCGAAGCTGCAAGATGAGGGAAGATCCTATGATGTAGAAAGTATCTCTGTCAGTGGAAGAAAAGAGGGAGCAGTGGATAAAGCGCGCATAGTGAAGGAAGAGAGAAAAGAAGAGG
The DNA here is from genome assembly GCA_000404065.3 of Pinus taeda. NCBI lineage: Eukaryota > Viridiplantae > Streptophyta > Pinopsida > Pinales > Pinaceae > Pinus > Pinus taeda. Next base: position 13,665 of record APFE030436416.1, on the reverse strand, counting down.
CTACAAGAAGAAAAACTAAAGTTGTAGGAGATGGAGAAGAAGTTGAAGGAAGAACAAGAGTTGAGGAGGACAAAAAGAGAATAGAAATAGAAGAAGGAAGAGGAACAAAGGCAAGCCACAATGACAAAGCATAAAACACCCATATAGGTAGATGAGTCACAACAACCAATAGCTAAGGAAGAGGGTGAACAGATACAAGATTGGGAGCTTGCTTAATATATTGAGAAATTGGTCGAAGTGATATACATGAATTTGGAGCAGGAGCCACATAATGAAGATAGTAACCTGATGCTGAGAGCACCACATATCATCTCTCAATCTCTGCCACCTCCAGTGTCATAACAAGCCTCGAGCAAGCAAGGAGAAATTGTTCTCCTTGATGATGATCCGGTCATGGATGTGGATAATATATCATTTGAAAATTTGAAAAAGAATATTGTACAATCATGGAGGAGGTACTTTGACGATTATCACACAACACCCGCATTCATTAGGAAGAGGTGATAGTTTCAGACACTTGACAACATCCAACTAGCCTTGCCAGAGTTAGCTTGACCTATGTAGGAGCAAAAATCTCAAATGAAAAGTACCTGGTGGCCGAGCATGAAAAAATGGAAAAGAAATTGTAGGTGTCTAGGAAGGAGGCACAACAACTTTGAGGATCAACACAGAACGAATTTTCCATATTGGGGGAGATGAAGACGATGATACTTGATGAAGTATCAACAATTGAAGATACCATGAGGAAGCTCTATGATGAATTTGTCATTGTGCATAAATAATTTGTCCGTATGCATGGCCTATAGTTGTGGAGCAAAGAGGTTGTTCAAATTCTCAAGAACATACATGTTTCCATTTCCCATGTACAAGAGTGGACAATGTGGTAGAAAGGGGCCACACTTGACTTAGGAAAGAATGTAAAGCCACAGACAGAGCTGGAGAAAGAAAAGGTTTGAATGTTGATCAAGAACTATGAGCAGCTTGCCCCATTCATTAGCACCATACAGGCCTCATATGCATGGTTGTACAATATTTTCGATGTAATGGTGAGAACACACATAATCCCATCAATTGGTTCCCTCACCGATGCTAAACCCAAGAACCAAGTATGGCTAGAGATCAATGAGTACGTGGAGTAGCTAAGATGAGAGGCGACCAGAGAAGACTTAGAGTTGGGTGCACAGAAGATGCAGAAGTATATCAGTGGCCATGTCATGGTTAAGACCATCCTGCACATGCTTCAAAATGAGTTGGATACAAGTTCCAAGACCATATACCCAGATGGCATGGAGGCAATATTTTTCTTTCAGAAATACACCATCAAACAGTTTGGGGAAGCCATCATACAATGCCAAGACTCACATCAATACGAGACCGAGAAGCACGAAGTGGAGATTCTTGAGTTGGTCCTTCCCCAAACTTCAGAATCACATTGTTTTGTCTTGTTAGGCTATATGTAGCCTATTTTGTCTTACATGGGTACATGTGGAAATGCAATATTATTTGTAAATATGTTGTAAGTGAAATTCCAAGTGTCATTAGTGGAATGTGAAAGGTCATCATGTTATGTAATGAGTTACTTGTAAAGAAGTTGAAGAGTAATGGGGAGTCAAAGAGTCATAAAGGGGGATATCAAGGGTCACCCCACCCTTTGTTATAAATATGACCTCATAACTCATAGAAAGGGGTTTTGGGATCCAACCATTTTTCTAGGGCTAGGCTTGCAAAAGGCTTCGGAGTACTGTGAAGAGCCTTGGCTTCTCCATAGCATAGAGCAAGTATACTTCTTTGGAGGAGAATATGTTCTTGATGGTGATGTTCCACTATTAGAGCTAGTGGTCTTCAATGGTGTGTGTATGTATGGAACTTTCACTTATAATAATAATATCAGATCTAGCATGATTTCATGCATATTTTTTGAATGTAGTTGGACTACCCTAGTTGTGTTGGTAATGTATGTTGTTTAACTTATGAATTTTCTTATGAACTACTTTGTATACAATTGTATAACTCTTGTTGAATGTGTGTTGCTGGTTTAATTCATCACTTTAATTTGTGGACTATTCTGCATTTTATCTTGTGCTATCATTTTTCTCATGTGTTCCTTCCAAGCTACATACTATTATAGGCTTCTAAGGCGTGCACCTCATTTTCTTATCCATGTGTTAGAACCTTCATGCATCATTCTTCACTGTCCACAGGGTCACACACTTCCTCTCACCCAAAGTTATCATACGTAACTCTACGCACTACTGTGGTCAAGGAATTACACTACCAGCTGCCATTGGGACTCCTACTCTAAACAGTTTGAGGTCTAGTAGGGACTTCAAATCGGGGAGATCCCCTAAATGTTGGTGGGTCCAACGACATCAACAAAAGCATATGATGAATTTCTTCTTCTTCATGCAACTCTGCCCTTGAGATGGATACTAGATATGAATCAATCTTAATCTCACGATTACTTTCTAGCATCTAATGTGAGTCTGTCTTAATTTTTTGAATAAAAATAGGTTTAGGATGAGGTTAACGCTATTGTAGTTCATGTCGTTGAAGTTGTGATTCAAGCTACAAGAAATATATTTTTTCTTGTGCACGTTGCAAATAGGTTTGAATTTCAAAAGGAGTTTCTTTTTTGACTTCTACCATCCCATCAACAGTGGAATGAGTTAGAATATTCAATAAATTTAATGCATCTTCAAGTCTAGCCATTATCTCAATAGATAAACTCTAATATGCAAATTATTTTTGCCACATTGTTCTCCATTGTTGGTGATTTTCATAAGTTTATTCATTTTTCATTTCTTTTAAGGCTTCCACATGCACTAACAGTCTCCAGATAAAATTGTATTTTTAAATAGAAACTTTAGAAATTTAATGTAATATCCATTAAGTGACATCTCTATAAAATGGACATTTTTCATTAACTTTACATCGAGCATATTGGAAGATAAAACCTAATAATTAAGTGACAACCAAAATAAATCAGTACACATGAAATTATGAGTCCCCATAATGGCACCTCAACATATATTTATGATGTATGTTTCCCAGGAAATGGAAGCACAGGTTCCCTCTTCACCATAATCCTTGTATCATCATCAAAACACACTCATTTAGCCTCTAAGATAGCATGCAATCCCTTCAATGCAGATAAAATAATAACAAAATGATGACTTTTGACCCCTTAGAAAGAACTCCAAAATACGTGGTTATGCCCAAAAATGGAGTGCGACCTACTGAGAGTTGTCAAAGGGAGAGAAAAATGATGGATAACAAATAAATTTTCACTATGTATGACAATGAACTAGCAATTTCCATGGACGCATCGATTAATTCAAAGGACATTGAAGTCTGTCTTGAATATAATGTTCTATCATATCTTTGATCTGTAGCAATTTTTAGGAAAGTATGAATAGCTAAGACCTATGTCATTTTGGCACAGAAAGATCTTTGTAGTTGTTTGTGGTCAATAAGCTGCTAATGTGCAGAGAAAGAAAATTATGACCATGCTCGAGAAAAACCGTCAATGAGTAAGAATAATATAAAACACATGTGAAAAATGATTATATACCCATAAACCTCGTTCAATTGATATTTTATAATACATGGATGCCTTATTTTAGATGTCTCGTTCATCGCCGTGTCTCTCAATTGAGTCTTTTGTTTCTTTTGGCTATGATGTGGAATATAGTGAGTGGATTCAAGCAAGAAAAAAATGGTGTGGTACAGTGGTTTCTCCATCTCTTAAATTAAAAGGACACAATCCAACAAACTGAAGGAGCTTCATGGTTTGTGATGGATCCAAGGTTCAAGTTTATGGAACAGAGCTGCCAATGTTTTCTCCGTGGTGACGACGTGGTCATGGAGGCCTTGGAGAGGGAATTCAAAATGTGCCTAGAAGAGGAATGAGCCGAGAAAAATCAGAGAATAGCCATTGTTGAAGTGTGCATAAAAGAACTAGAGGCGAGGATTGAGGACTTGAAGACTAGGTGCTCTGCCATTGAAACACTGGACATTAATAAATCTGTGTTGGCCAATGATAGGCCCAAATTTCATAGCATGGTGAAGAAATTTTCTTCCAAGAAGGAGGCCTTGGAATGAGGTTTGGTCGAGCGGAAGCAGGAATTTGAGGGTAAGATTAGTGATATTGAGCAAATGACAAGGGAGAATGAGGTCCTCAAGTAGCAGGTGGACTCACAACATGTGAATATGAGGGACTATGAGAACATGAGCAGAGAGAGCATCCAAACTTAGATATCACAAGCTCAGGAAGGTAGAAGCATTTTGAGCCAAGTAGCTATGAGACCATGTTAAACACAACCATGGTAAGATGGAAGATATGAAGGATCAAACTTGAATGCATATATTATTCACATAATATACATTTGTAGTACATTAGAGTCACCCTTGGATTCATCTTCGAAGGTCTCTTGGACTCCCTTTCACTGCTCAACTTCCTCACCATAACCCTTAGTATATTATGTCTCCAACAACATCCATGATACCCGTATGTTACAAGACCTTTGAAATTATTGTATACATGTCATGTTAGCGATTATGAAGATCAAAACAATTGTAGCGAATGAAATTAATATGTGAAATAATATTGCCATGTGTATACACAAACCAATAAACATGTAATTTACTAAATCAAACTCCAAATCCTAGAAAATCATGTGTGGTGTAAGCACATATGTCATACGACATGAAACTTCTCTCTATTGTGATGGGTCCTGATAAATCATATACATGTATCCCTTCCTGTAATTCCTTTAATTCATCTAGCAATAGTTGTATGTGCACAACTGTATTATTCACTTGTCTTGTACCAGGGACTATGAGAGCCAACATAATATGTTCATTCTTCATGGACAACCATTGGAGGATATTGCTATTAATCACTACTATAGGCAAAACAAAATATTTGGTGTTTTGGAGAGAATATGGATTGATTCCATCCATGGCTACGTTGAGTTGTAGACTTCGTACTTCATCCTTGAATTTTCACGCCATGTATCCTCTATATGCTTCATGGCTATTGAATCTGTTGGTATTCACATAAATCCCAACTCAATTGTTTGTTAGGTGTTCCATCCTTGGAACATAGCCAATTATTTGCAACAAAAGAGCCTTTGAATCCTTAGGATTATAGGCATGTGTGTCAATATCTTATCAGGAGGACCATGTGATTTACCCTTTTTTAATCGTAGCTATCATGCCCACATTTCAGACATATCTCTTTGTTTTCATATTCTCCTCCATATATGATACAATCATTCAGAGATGCATCCTATGCTATGTACTCAACACCCAACATTTTCATCAATTGCTTTTCCTCTTAACAACTACTAGGCAAGACAACATCACTCAAAATAACATTTCCTTTGAATAATCTGTAGTTGGTGGGAAATATAAATGTACAATGTCAATATTTAATGTTAATAAAATCAACCATTTTTAATGTTGATTGTGTGACAATATTTCTCAAAATATAAGGGAATTGATCATGGTAAATTACCTCAATATTGCTGAGAAAAATGCATTTGACATGAAAAACTTTACTTTCAAGTTGTAGAGTAACATTACTGTCCCTAGCTAGGTAGACTTTGACTAAATGCCATGTCTAAAGAGAGGGGTGGTGGTTCGGTGGAAGAAAATTTTTGGCTTTCAAAAAAGGTATCAGTGATATGAGGATCATCCCCTAGCTCATTGTTCTAGAATTCATTTAATAACATTGTCTCCATAAGATTCATATCCTGCAACTAATCATCCATACAAACCTATATTTGATTGCCTCCATTACCAACTTGTGATGAAGACCTACTATTTCTATTGTCATTCCTAATTGGTAAATATGTACGTAGTGGGAATTTAATAGGTGGTTTATTCAACCATTATTGGTATGCTTCCTCTCCAAGTTTTTCTCGGAATGCAACCTTCTCTCGATTTTGCAATGTAGTGGGGCACACTAGAAGATGGTAGGTGGGTCGCTCATCATCACTAGAATATTAATTTCACAAAATATTGAACATTAGTACACCAATGATATTAGTAAGCACAACGCAATTGTCTTGTTGAAATTACTACCATCACTGACCCAATATTACAGCTAGAAAATGGCATGTTACAATTTGTAAGGTCAAGTGATTCTCCATTTTCATCTACCAACTACTTGTGGTATGCTCCTCCTGATAAGAGTTTCTGAAGTTTTTGAACTGGTGGAGTATATTCTGCATCTAAACTTGATTTTGAATTAGGAACCCACAAATTTGGATTCATTTTTATTTAAATTTACATGGATAAAATAAATAAATTCAACTACATAATCGAAATATAAAGAAAATCTCAACTTACTAGAGTTGGAAAAGGAGAACTTAATGAAGGAATTTGAGCAATATGGAATGAGATGGAATTTGAGGAATTGGCCATTTCATATTATAATATTTTCTCCTTGCACTTGATTAAAATAAGAGCTACATTTTTTTTATGCATACCTAAAATTAATTTCGAGAACCATACCATAATTGGAATTTCAATATAGTTTTCAAACCATTTTCTAAGAATAAGGAGACTTTAAGCGGGAAATGTATAGTATGAACTACTATAACTCATGTGGATGTATCCTTAACGATAATTTGAGATGAATATACCATTTTATGTGAAAATAAAAGTTCAGATACCTTTTAAAGGATATCAATGCTCTTGTAAAACTAATCACACTTATGTGTTTGAATAATAACCACATCGATGCAATAAAATAATAATTTCAATAGTTTTCAGGATTTCTAAAAGGAAGAAGAAATTAATTCCATCATATCGGCATGTTAAAATAAATTAGTGCACCAATAAGTTATCTTAAGCGACAGGTGCTACTAGTAAACACACTAGTCCTTTTTCTAAGAAACACAACGATGTTTCGGAAAAAAAAAAAAAGTAGTAATTAATAAATAAATTCATGAATTTTTTTTTTTCAAATTTAAAAATGATTCCTAATTTATCTTTCCTCATCTAATTTCATATTCTTTTGAGTAGTAAGAAGTTATTCACTATTTCATTATTTTTCTCAAAACTTCAAGGGAGAGATTTGCAAGACAGATATATTGGGAGCACTGTCGAGCAACAAAATACTTTGGAACAACAAAGGATTCAAAAGATTCATAATTTTAAAGGTGTGGTGATTCACTCAAACCATTTTATAGTACAACTTTTAAATTTTGTTGTTGTTTTACTAATATTTTTTTTATTTATATTAAATTTAACCAAAATTCATAAAAAAATAAAAACCCTCCATAACAAAAATTTTACTATTGAATTGACAAATATATTTTTTTACAATATTTGTTTCTATTTAGATTTAATTAAAATAAGAAGAAAAACTAAAAAAATCAATAATTACCTTAAACCTTGCTTATTCTTGCTTATTTGATTGCAATATTTCACCTGAGGTTTTAACTCCCTCTACCACTATACAATTAGGCATTTTAGATTTACTAAGTTTGTGGTGCTATGTATAAGTCATTTGACATTTAAAGTAGGGGGACCAATTATTGAATCAGACCCAAACCCTATCGGACATGTCCGTATATATTTTTTAAATGGAATCTTATTATGAGTGTGCCCTATGTAATATAATGTATGAGTGTGCCTCTAACAAATACCACAGTTAAATCCAAAATAAAAAAATTTAGTTTTTTATGTTTTATTTTTTAACTATGATTATGGTTCTTTTATGGTTACATATCACAACCTCATAATTTAAAGTTCTCTAAAAAAAATAGTTTTAAATGTTGGTGCTCGACAATTAAATGCACTCGTGTGTTTAATAAATTAAGCGCATTGGTGTGTTTATGCACATAACCACACCAATTCCAGACCTCTTTTTAGCTAAAAATTAGGTGATTTAAAATATCTTGAATGGATTCTATATTAAATAGTACAAGTCTTATATTCATAAAAAATGTCTGGGAAGTGGTCAAGTAACAAAAGTATTGATCAAAACAATCATAGCACATCCAAAAAAATAGAAAAGATAGGTTCTTTGTGAACTCTTTACAAAATTAATATATTTGAACTATATGTAATTTTAAGTAATATGGATTAGTATGTATCATGTAGATCCCGAAAATGAGGAAGTTTGATGAGATTATTTCATATCTAAGTGCAAAAGAGTGTAAAATCTCAATGGAAACATTAAACAGGGATTCAAATCAGGTGAATAAAAAAATTCTACTCAATATCAGTTTTTTTTTATAATTTTTATTAATATATACTTAAGAATGCCAAGCCCCACTAGCACAACTGGTTGAGGATGGGCCTCGTCAGCAAGGTGACCCAGGATCAAACCTCATGGCAGGTGGTTGTGCCCTATGCTAGGGGTAGGAAACATACTAATATATCTAGTCAACTTAAGGGATGGTGTGGCCCAGGACGGGTGTGATCCGCGGGTGAATTTGATGGATTAGCTTCCCCTGGGTTATGTCTCCTCAAGCCATAGGTAAATCTTGGAGGATCACACACAACTTGACAAATAGAAATAAATAATATACTTAAGATTATTAGATACCATATCTCAAACAATCTATTAATTCATGTAAGCTTAATATTTTACATGGATCAAAAATGAAGGAAAAGAATGTCATTCGAAGAAAATAAAAATTATAGGACATGTAAATGATAATGAATTAGTCCTTCGCTGATATGGAGTAGTGCTAAAGGTTAATGAAAGTAGGGGGGGTGTGGGAGACTTCTACAAAATTATGAGGGATATAGTGGAACAAATGTGTAGAGGTACTTTCCAATTACAATATAGAAATCAATCCAATGATTCCAAGAAACAAGTTATATTTAAACTACAAGAAGCGTTTCTAGAGAAATGGTCAATGATAATTAGTAGAATTGCAATAGAAAAAAAATATAACAACAAAAAAGAATCATTCAAAAAGTAATATTCCTAATTAAAATGCCTTTCTAGAATTAGATGTATATATTACTACAAAAAAATCATTTATTAATATCAATTTTGTTATATTTAGTTTTCATATATCAATAAAAAATAGTTTATTTATTTTTGAAGAAGATTATGAAAATCCCAAAGGATTAACGAGTTGATATCCAAAACTTGCCAATAGGAATGTTCAAAAGAGTGTACAGGTAGATGGTCAAATAAATGGACATAATTGCATCATAGGAGGAGACATCTCAACAAAAACATGCTTCAAATGTATGTAATCATTGATTTTTTCTATTATGTACATTAAAAAAAGCATTAAATATTTATTTTCAAATATTTTCTTGCATAAAAGAAAACAAAATGGAAGCCATTCAACATATAAAAATGAGAACAAGGAAGAAAATAATTGATATCGATGTTTGAGAATAATTGTTAATATTTCCTGATATAAATTTAAGATTTCATTTTTTTATATTTTAAGTTGTTTTATAGCAACCATCTTTGAATTTCTTCAAATAGGTGCTAACATACAAAGAAGATCCTTCAAAAGGATTGATTGATATAGGGTTAAATATTGGTTGTGAGTATAGGTTGGCATATCAAACATTATTTATCGAATTTGTAAGTATCACTAAAACAAAAAAGGACGTTGGTGAGGGTTGAAAAATGTCACCATAAGCTCATTGGTGATGGTCAATAGAGCCTTTGTGACCAAAAAATGAACGTCACCAAGGTGGCATCACCAAAAGAATAGGTGTTGTGGGGACATTCAAGGTGTGTCACTAATAATGATTTATAATGACAGATAGTTATTGTCACCATTTCATATAAGAATTGGTGATAGACCTTAACCTCCATCACCAAGACACTTAATGTCACCAAAGGTGGAATCAGCAAAAGTATAAGTGTTATGGTAACATTCAAATTCCATCATGAATAATGACTATAATGACAAATAATTACGGTCACCATTTCATATGAATAATAGTGATTTATGGTGATGGACCTTTCATGCTCATCACTATTTATGTATATATATGGTGGAATTCATTGAACGTCACCATTTCATATTTTGATGAGGGTCGAAAAATATCATTATGAGCTCATTGGTGATGGTCAAAAGAGCCTTCATCACCAAAAATTAATCGTCACCATTCCATATGAATATCAGAGCACGATGGAATCAAACCACCAACCTCTTGCTTATAAAGCAGGTTCTCTTCCATTGGGCTAGCAACCTTAAAGAATTAGACTTTAAAAAATTAGACCTTAAATCTTTATAAATTATAAATCTAAAAAATTCAATAAATTATACAACTTTTTAAAGTCTCGAAAAATCTTTTACTAAACATGCAAAATGACATAGAAGTTGCAGGTTTCTACCTAATGGTTATGGAATTTATTATAAATTAGTCGAAAGAAAAATAGTTACATACAAGATACTCAATATGTTTAGTTGAGTACTCAATTAGAAGTGAAACTTTAAGGACACTTATAGTCTATAAATGATCTATAATTATCAAACCTAAAATCTACATTCACACCAAAGATTGATTTATCACCGTTTGAATCATGTAAATTTGTTGTGACAACATAAAAAAATGCCTCTAAAAGATTGATTCGCATGCTGAAAAGTAAAAAATAGTGAGTATATATGATGCAATTATAAATAATGATCTACTTTCTTGAATCCTACTAGCTATGCAGTCTAGAAAACATATCCCAAGGAAATGATGCCACAATTGATCTTTAGTTTCAGGGTTTAATGCATACATGCACTAGATTTCTGATATTTATTTGGGCACATTATCCTTGGTAGCAGTTTCCATGCATGAAGGGGCACTACCATATGATTTTAGGGTTAGTGTTTTGATGTTATTATTGGGGCACATAAATGGTTGTCTGTATGCATTGTGCTTCCCTGAGTTCCTCATTCTATGAAGCAGACCTAGGGTGCACCACTGTGTTGCTTACTGAAACTACGTTTAGACCTTATGCACTATATTTTTCTCTTTTAAAGTTTTCAAATATAATACAGATGCAATTTCGAGCACTTTTGTTTCATGTTCTTTCGTTATTCATAAAATTTGACAATATGAGTTTGAAGTTTGTAAATTAACATAGCTCAAATTTTTTGTCGTGATCGGAAATTTGTTTTCAACCAACTAGGCTTAGGCTATATTATGTCTAGTCTAGAATTTTCTTAATATGGTTTGAAATTTAACACTGACAACTTAACAGGTCTTAATAGTAATTATTATCAACTTTAATGTCATGTTTTATTACTGATATGTTACATGCTCGCCTTAATACATAATGCATTGCTATTGTCAGTAAATTGTACCTTTCCATTTTCACCTCTAATATACATCATCACACGAGATCTAGTAATTCATTTAAACTATTAATCATATAAATTTCCAGCATAATTTTTTGAATTTTATTTCCCCAAATCAACTATGATGGTTTTTAGACTAGATTACCCTTATCCACCAACCATGGGTTCTAACTTAATTGTTGGGTCCCTATAATACTAGTGATTTCCCCATTACTATTGTAGTTGTATCCCTTATTAATATTGGTGTGCCCCTATTGTCCCCATATTGTTATTATTGTGCCCCATAGAATCCCTCTATTGTTATTTTTGTGGCTTTATATTATTATTGTTAGGTCGGCTGGGTTATATTGTACTCCTTAGAATCCTATATATAGAAAGTAGGTTTCTTCATTTGAATCATCCAAGCATTGTTCATTTATGTAATGTAAAGGAGGTTTCCCCCTCGAAGAGGTTGAATTCTAAGGCGTTGATTTATCTTTTCTATCTTTTCCTTGACCTCGTTTCATAACATTTGGTATCAGAGCTTTGGATTCTAGGGTTTCACTGCTCCAAATAGGTCATCATGGAATTTTAACTATAACTTGTTTTCTGTGATGTTTCAAAAGCTAAAAAAAAACCCATTTAATACGGAATCGCACTGAACCTCATGTCCGAATTTCATAACTTTTTGCGCTATATTTGCGGAGATATGATCTAAGGAACTTGGTCTTCTTGCATACTCCTGAATTACATTCCAAACAGGTGACCTGGGGAAAATCATCATAACTTTATTTCTAAGCATCAGACTAAAATTTCATTAGAAGGTACAGAAAGAGCACGGACTGTAGTTTCTTGTATATATTTTTTAGAGCCAATGGTCGAAACAGTGACTCGTGTCATGTCGTACAAGTTCGCTCTAATGAACTTGTCTATAATCAAGTCACTGTGGGAGATTTCACATAAATATTCCTTGGAGAATCCAATTTGGATCAGACTAGTAGCATTGGAAAGAGTACATAGAGGGCTACTACAGGTCACAATTTCAAAATTGGATGATCTAAAAGTACAGAGATACATCAGAGGAAATGTCGAGCTCCTACAAAGTGAAAAAAGGTGTGTAGATTCTTTTAATTTTTTTCTTAAGATTGGTTTGAAAATTTATTTTGAAGGAATTCAAAGGGCATAATAGAGCATTATTATTAGTAACTGATTCCCTAAGGAAATAAAATTCAAACACCTAGTAAGCAAACTAAAAGCTCTAGCATGACTCATAAAGAAGAGGAAGAAATGCTACATGATATATCAAAATTACAAGAACAAGTGCAACAAATGTCACTCTCACAAAAGCTAACAGAAGCTAAGATAAATAGTGTGGAATCTAAGATAAAGGGCATGGAAGCTAATATGGACAATTTGAAGATAGATTTGAAGACAAATTTGAAGAGAGACATGGCAGATTTGAAGACATATTTGAAGACAGACATGGCAGATTTGAAGATAGATTTGACAAATTTTCTACAAGAAATACTTACTAATGGTGAACAGGTAGTAAAGGAATCTCATGATGCGAACAAAAGAAATGTTAATCATGATTTCATAGACTCTGATGTGGGATTGAAGACCCACGATATTCGAAAAATTGATATGAAGAAGTTTGATGGCAAGGATCTCGCAACATGGATATTACAGATGGAGCAATTTTTCGATCTCAATAATGTGCAAAACACACAAAAGCTACATATTACAACTTTATATTTGGAACCAAATCAATTTGTATGGTATAAATGGCTTTGCTCTCGTAAACAAATTATTGTAAGTGACAAAGATCCCATTTTCACTGGAATGGACAGAATTATTTTCTTGCCTTGGTATTTAGTTAGCTCATAGCTCATCTTATCATCCTCAATCTGATGGGCAAACTGAGATAGTAAAAAAATTTCTGGAAGGATATCTTCATTGCTTTGTATGTGATAAATAGACACAATGGGTCAAATGGTTGCCTCTAGCTGAATGGTGGTATAACACTTCCTTCCATACAGCAACAAAAATGACCCCATTTATGGCACTTTATGGATATCAGCCACCATCCATCACATCATATTTAAGAGAAAATTCTCAGGATCAAGCAGTGGAACATCACATCGAACATCAACAACAAGTCCTCCAAATCTTAAAGGATAAACTCGTGTTGGAATAGAACAGAATGAAACAACAGGCATATCAACATCGCAGCAAAAGAAGTTTTGATGTAGGTGATTGGGTATTCCTACAGCTATAGCCATATGAGCCAATGTCCCTCAAGAAAGCTAAGAAGGATAATAAATTTTCACCAAAGTATTATGGTTCGTACAAGGTGTTGCAAAAGATTGGTACTATGGCATACAAATTGGAGCTTCCT
>APFE030436415.1:0-11156 GCA_000404065.3 Pinus taeda | reverse complement strand
GAGGGTGAGGGGAAGATAGCGGGAGAGGGGTAGAGGGAGATGGAAAGAGAGAGGGAGAGAGAGTGATAGGGAGGAGGGAGAGTGAGAGAGAACATGAAAGGGAGGGAGATGAAGAGCAGGCAGGACAAGAGGAAGGGGAGAGGGAGATGGAGAGAGGGCAGGAGGGTCGTGAGAGGGAGGAGAGGTAGGTAGAGAGAGAGAGAGAGGGAGAGAGAGAGAGAATAGCAAGGGAAGGGAGAGATATAGCAAGAGGGAGAGTAGGAGAGAGAGAGGGAAGGAGGGAGGTAGATGAAGAAAGAAGAGATGGGGAGGAAGTGTGGGTGAGAGAGGGAGGAAGTGGGGGGAGAGGGAGAGTGGGGGGTAGAAGATGGGGAGGGAGAGAGTGAGAGAGAGAGAGCGCGAGGGGATAAAGTGAGATGGGGGGAAAGAGAGAGAGGGGGGGAGGGTGTGGTGGAGGGGAAGAGACTGGGATACGAGGAGGGCGGAGATGGGGAGATAGAGGGAGAGGGAGGGAGAGTTGGGGAGAAGGTAGGGAGAGGAGGAGAGAGAGAGTGATAAGGATTGCGAGAGAGATAGAGAGGTTGTGGCTGACAGTGACGGATTGGTAGAGAGATATGGTGAGGGGGAGTGGGCAGGAGAGGGGGAAGGGGATATGGTGAGAGAGGGGGAGGGGGAGTGTGAGATGGAGGGAGATGAAGGGAGAGAGTGGGAGAGAACGAGCATGGTGGGGGTCGAGGGAGAGGGGAAGAGTGAGAGAAAGGGAGTGATTAAGAGTGATAGAGAGAGAGGGAGTGAGAGAGATATATATAGAGAGAGGGAAAGGGGGAGAGAAGAGAGGAGGGGAGATTGAGTGAGAGAGAGAGAGAGAGATACAGAGAGATAGAGTGTGAGACGGAGAGGGGGAGAGAGAGGGAGAGAATGAGGTGGAGGGACGGGGAAGAGATAGAGATCTAGAGAGAGAGGGGAAAGGGGGGATGGATAAAGTGAGTGAGAGAGAGAGAGAGAGAGAGGTGGAGAGGGAGAGGGGGAGTGCGAGCGGGAGGGGAAGAGAGAGGGAGAGGGAGACGGAAAGGGAGAGGCATAGAGAGAGAGAGAGAGAGAGAGAGAGATTGAGAGGGAGAGGGAGAGAGAGAGAGAGAGAGGGGAATAGATAAAGAGAGGGGGAGTGGGAGAAGGGGAGAAGGGGAGAGGGGGAGGAGGAGGGAGAAAGAAGGGGGGACAAAATTGGAGAGTAGGAGGGGGAGTGAGAGTGGGAGGGTAAGAGAGCGGGAAATGGGATGGGGCAGAGGGAGAAGCAAGGGAGGAAATTGAAAACTAACTTAGTTTTCAAAAGGCATAATAAAAATAAATATTCAAATCAAAATAATTTAAATATTTTAAATTAATTAAAAATGGTTTCTCAAATTAATATTATTTCTCTAGTCTTTCTAGCCTAGTCAAATATTGTCGTTTTTATACTCGTTTCCTTTTAGCAACTAGAAGGCCCATCTCCCTATTTAACTTACAAATATGATGTGATTCTTCATCTTGTCGTGATGATGAACCACAAAGTTTGGTTCGAAACATGTCACCAAATTCTTCTGATGTGATTTCTTCTTAAAATGTTTCTATTACTCAAAAGAAACATTACATTAAAATTTTTAAACAAATAGATCTAATAACAAAATAAGATATATTATTTGGCTCCTTACATGAGTAAAGAAGAAAATTGATAATTCTCCATTAAAAAAAATAAATAAATTTCAAAATATTTAAAACCTTATAATAAAAGAAATTAAATACAGTAAAATGTACATATAGAATAAATCTATATATGGAGTGGCTTTAATTTCTTCTAGATGTTATAAACGCAAAAATTAGCAATACAAGAATTAAAAGGAACACATTTACAATGTAAGTTTACAAATAGATATTGACCTCTAGTTGCAAATCACATTAAATTAGGGAAGAGTTCAACTTATAGATGAAAAGTCACTTTGGCTAGAATTTGGGGATTCAATTTCAAGAAATATTGTGTTTATTTATTTATTTAAAAAGTATGTTTTTGAATGTATAAATGGATTCAATTGCATGAAAACCCATATTGCACTAGAATTCTACATATGAAGCAACTTAAACTCACTCTTTTAAAAATCTTTACCGAAGTTAGATTGAAATTAAATGGAAACAATGCCTGAAAGAGTCATTTTCCTCTATTAATGAGAAAACACATTAAATTTAATTTAGTATTGAAAATGGGTAAAATATAGCTTAGAATTGAAAATTTTATGATTTTCAATTAAAAAAATTTAAAACTTAAAGTGTAATTCTATTGAATGCATTAAGATCTAGGTCATAAAGAGGAGGTCTATGTGATAAAGCAGAGACGTCATCACATAAATGATTAAGTTGTACATTTTTCTAATTATGTTGATAGACTCATTTATTTGAGAATAGGGTTCCCATCATTATTAATAACTATGAGGTGAATTGTAGAGATTTAACCTCCATGGAATATGCTAGAAAAGTCATAGAAATATTCACATATCAAGGGTTAAGATCCATGCTATTGGCCCATAGTATTGTAAGATCTACTTACTTGAGTTAAGAATTTCCATGGTAAAGTGGGGATGAATCTGGAATATTGTCACATATTTTTAAAATTTATATATATTTAATTCATATATTAATTATTTTCATAATTAATAATAATAATTTAAAATAAATTTATAATTTAGTTAACTTTTATGATTAATTTTTATATGCTAAATGTGAGATGTATAATGTGGTGTGTTTTGATGCTTAACACGGATTGATTTGTATACTTGTAATTTAATCTATATGGTTGCACTAGCTATATCAAAACTGGTAAAAGTTCTTATTAATGGGTGTGTGTAGTCGTGTTTAGTTGTTTCTTGTTATAGAGCACTCATGTGAAATACAACATCAACGAATGGCTAAAGACAATTTAACCTTTGATATTTTTAGTAAACCATCACTCTATGTATAAATACAAGATTATTCTCAAAATGAGTAATATTTTAAATAATATACTGCTCTATAATAAATTATAGATGTTTGGAAAATACAAGGATTCAAGCTTGGAGAATAGTTTCTACTGAAGGAATATATTGTTTTAACAATGAATTTTCTTTCTGGTCCACTAGGATAAACATTTAGTTGTTCAATAAAAACTTAAAAAAATTAATAAAATATATCTAAAACTATAAAAAAAAGGGGCCAAAAAAAGAAGAAAAAAAAATCAAAATTATTTCTACACTTCAAACCATACAAAGTAAACTGTGCATACTATTTTGAGAAGAAAAGTAAGTTTGACTTCATCTTAACTTTGAGTTACCAATTACATTTGAAATAGGTGAATATATAATTTCATATAAAAAAACTTGTGCTTTTCAAATTAAAAAATACATATCAAACTTAAGTCTAAATCTAATACTATTAAAACCAAAAATGAATACATTTTATAAATATATATATGTTAATATGTATACCAACCCCATTAACAAAGCAAAAGAACTGAGGTAGGTGGTAACAAAATAGTTGTGCCAGGTAACAAAATATTCCTTCTACATTATGTCCTCCCTAAAAACAAGCATTATTCAATTTGAATTTTGAATGGACGCACATTTGGTAAGTGGTGGAAGTTCCATGATAATAGCCTCAAACATAGATGAAGTGATTTTACCATGGTAAGAAACAACTAGATGATTTAGTCTCCTTAATGAAATACATGAAAACTCAATTTTATCACCATAAGCAACAACTAGGTGATTCAAAGTTGTGAATAAAGTTTTCCTTAATGCACATGACAACTGAATTCAAATATGAGAGCTAGAAATAATAATATCAAATTCCTTCTTATTATTATGATGTCTGCATGTGATTGTGGTCATGAAAGAACAAAACAATCAAAAATGGTTTTAAGGTACAATAAAATCATTCTTGGGCTAAATTTTAAGAATTAATCATATAGAAGTGTATCTTAGCTTAAAGTAAACTCTTAGCATTCATATGTGCCCCTTGTGTCTATTGCCTAACAATGTAATCTAAGGTATTTACATATATTTGTGGCTAGAGATGCAAAAAAAAATGGAAATGAGAATTTCTTGATGTTATTTAAATGGCAATTATGTTTTCTTAAGCCAACTAAATTGCATTGTTTCCTATTACATTATATGAAATGAGTTATAGATGTTATGTAAGAAGTTATAATGGGATAACCTACTAGAAATGCAATAAGTTGTTGTTGTCAATTACATTGAAAGTATTGTGGAGATTCCCTATAGATTATAGTAGTTGAGAAGTATAGCTTTTACATAATTTCCACATAGGGAGAAATAAAATGTAGAGTGGTCTCCCAAAAGAGAGAATCAATGGCCTAGATGGGAGAATTTTCAATCCATTTTTTATTATTAAAAAGAGTTTGGTAAAATGGTATAAATTTTTATGATCCCGTATGACAGTATTTTGAAGAGATTTCTTTTTATATGGATGTGATGTGAAATGCATTAAACCAGGGGTAGAGACAATGTAAGTTGACCATTATTATTCTCATGATAACAATGAATCTACTCTATAATCGACATGGGTAGCATGAAAATATATTTTTTTGTATGTGTTAAGGACATGATATGTGGTACGAGTGAAAAGGAAAAATATTATAATTAGCATAATGCTCTACAAAAAATTATTGTTGTTTGGAAAATACAAAGATGAAAGTTTGGAGACTAGTTTCTTCTAAAGAATGGATTCTTTTAACTATGAATTTTCATTCTCAACTTATAAGATACTTTTTTTAACCAACTTTAATTCATTAAATATTGTATCAAAAAACCAAATAAGCCTCGACAAAATATATCTAAAATTAGAAGAAAAAAGTAAAAAAATTCTTTAAAACCACATGAACTATTTTAACAAAAAATATATATTATAATTTTTTAGATCACAAAATGAGATATATTATCTCACTCATTAAAGAGGAAAACTAGTAATTCTCCATAAAATATGGTTTCAAAATATGTAAACCTTATAATCAAAAAAGTTGAATACATTAAGATGTCAATATATACTTTGATGTTACAAATGCATAAATTAGAAATACATGTATTAAAATGAACATATTTACATTGTAAATTTACATATTAAGTTTGACTTCATCTTTACTTCCAGTTGAAAATTACATTCAATTAGGGCAAAGTTTAACTGATTGATGAAATGACATTTTACATGGAATTTGGGGATTCAATTTCGAGCAAGATTAATTTCCCTTAAAACCTCCAATTTTACATATTAAACAACTTAACCTGAAACTTTTAAAAATATTTGCTAAATTTAGTTAAAATTAACTAGAAATAAAACTTGAAAAAGTCACTTTCCTTTATTAATTAAAAAACACATTAAATTAATTTAATATTGAAAATGAGTAAAATATAACTTTGAATTGAAAAAAATATTATTTTTAGTTGAAAAAAAATTCATGTGGAGAGAATTTCATGAAAGGCATATGAGGATTTTTTGTTATAGAGAATGTGGTAAACTGTGATCCGCTCTTAACGGTCGATCAATCGTTCTTTTAGGTATATGAGGCAGGTAATCTTTAAATGAATATTTTTTTGTTATAGAGAATGTGGTACACTGCGATCTGCTCTTAACGATTGATCAATCATTTTTGTTTAGATACATGAAGTAGAGAATCTTTAAATCAATATATATGGGTTCCTTTAAACAAATAGTTCAAAGTTTTTTTTGTATATATCAATATTTGGATTCGATTTTGTATGAGTGTGCATTTTTCCTTTGATTTTAATAATTATGATATGACATATTTTTGGTTTTTTTTATTGATGTGTTGTTGAACTTTATTGCATTTTAAAGACTTACTTAAAAATATGGAGGAAACAAAAGAATTAATTTTAGTAATTATGATATGACATAAATGATATGTTGTTGAACTTTATTATATTTTAAAGAACTACTTAAAAATATGGAGGAAACAAAAAAATTAATACAGAGCCACAACCACATAAACATTGACATGCATCAGAGGAAACATTTCCAAAATGAAAATAAAAAAAATTCCTTGGCCTGCTTCATAAACATTGACATGCATCAGAGGAAACATTTCCAAAATGAAAATAAAAAAATTCCTTGGCCTGCTTCTACTATCGCAGTTGCAGGCCTCACTGAAGAATACAATGGATAGGCATGATTTGTCATACCAAATGCAGCCAAGCGAGTGTTAGGCTTAAGTTTGTTAATTATGATTATCCCACTAAAATTTAAATTTAAATTTCTTTACTCTATTTCTTATGATAAAAAAAAATATTAGTTGACTTAGTATTTGGATTTTATGTTTCAAACACAAAACACAACTTACTCTCTACACTGTTGTTTTGTTTTTGTTGTTTTATATAAAATATAATAGGAAAGCTTTTCTAGGTATTTAATTTGTTTTATTTTTGAGATTTAAAATTAAAATTATTTGATCTTTGATTTCACATTGCTCATTATTGTAAAAATCAATATAGGTTATTTATAGTGATGTCAAATTAAAATTCTTGTAATTGGGTATGAATTTTATTTGTGACTATGGAAATTAATGGTGACTATATAATTGATTCATGTGATTTTAGTTAAACCATTAATATTAAATATTCTTCTCCTTTTCCTCTTTTCATGATTCAGTTTATAGTGATTTCTTTCGGGAGATAACAATTAATCAAATTAATTTATCAAGCAAATTAATCTTATTAAAATAAAACTAATAACATCAATAGTTAATGTGAAGGTTCTATAGGTTCTAAGTGTTTGAATCTAGCTCCAATAGCATATGTAATGATCTGAAATCAAAACATAGAAAATATTTACATATAAATCTGTAAGTACTATAAACAAAGAGGATGAAATTATATGTAATTAATTTTTCATTTTATGTTTTTCTTAGGAGGAGGAGAAATAGGTAGAGGCTTAGGAGTAAGTGGAGGAGGTTCGGGAGGGGCAGGAGGAGGGGGAGGAAGGGGTCTTAGCAGGTAGGGGAGTAGGCGGAGGGGGAGGAGGAGGTGGAATAGGTAGAAAAGGAGGCAAAGGAGGGGGAGTCGGTGGGAGAGGAGTTGGAAGAGGTTGAGGGGGACAAGGAGGAGGAGGAGGCAATGGAGAAGGGGGTGAATGGGAATGAGGAGCGAGTGAGGGAGGGGTATGAGTTGGTGGAGGAGGCGGGGAGAGATGAGAAAGTGGAGGTGGGGAAGTGGGGAGGAGGCAAAAGGTGGGGAGGCAAAGGTGGAGGCAGGGGAGGGTGAAGGGGGCAATAGAGGTGGAGACGGGGGAGAAGGGAGGTGGATGGAAGGGAGGAGTGGGTGAGGAAGGTGGAGGAGGAGGAGGAGGAGGCTCTAGAGGTGGGGCAAGAGGAGGCTAGAATAGGAAGG
Source organism: Pinus taeda (assembly GCA_000404065.3). NCBI lineage: Eukaryota > Viridiplantae > Streptophyta > Pinopsida > Pinales > Pinaceae > Pinus > Pinus taeda. The sequence continues at coordinate 3,735 of APFE030436415.1, read as the reverse complement.
GGTGTGAGGACGAGGAGGAGAAGTAGGGGGGAGGGGAGGCGGCGGAGGAGGAGCGAGAGGATGAGGAGGGGGAATAGGCGGAAGTGGTGGGGGCAGAGGAGGATGGAGAGGAGGAGGTGGAGGTAGTGGGAGATGAGGGGAAAGAAGTGGAGGTGAAGGAGGGTTAGGATGAGGTAGTGGCAAGGGAGGAGGTAGAGGGGGAAGAGAGGGAACGAGAGGGGGAGGAGATGGAGGAAGAGGGGGGTCGAGGGGGATGAGTAGGTAGAGGAGGCGAAGGGAGATATGAAAGAGGAGTTGGGGTAGGGGAGACGAGGAAAAGTTAGAGTGGGGGGAGGAGGTGGTCGAGGCAATTGAGGGGTTTAGGGGAGGATGTGGAAGAGTGTGAAGATTGGGAGTGAGAGGAGGTAGGTGAGGAGGACATGGAGAATGTGGAAGCGGGAAAGGAGGATGAGGTGGAGGGGATTATGGAGGAGTGGGAAGAGATGGAGGGGGATGATGGAGGGGTGGTCATTCATGTCTATTGTCCTTCTTGGTTTTCTTTTCCTTACAGAAAAAGCTTTACATAGTTTCTTCTCTGTTTATTTCTACGTATAAGTGGATTATGAGTGGATCCCTAGTTTGAATAAGTTGGCACTCATGTGCTATCAGGATAAAGAGAATGATCTAGTGGAGAAAGAAGTGGACGTTGTAGAAGCAATGATGGTGTGTACAGAGAATTGTAAGGTCCTCCTTCACTTCTATCTTCGTTAGAGAATCTATAAATTGGAATAAAGATAAAGGATTTACCTTATGATAGGTGGGATAGATAGGAAGAAAGGTATCATTAAGGGACTTAAATATGCTAAGATATTTATCTTTAGAGCTAGTTATCCTATCAATAATAAGAGGAAAAGGATGAAAATGAAATAATCTGAAACAATTATGTATCAATTTAGAGATGTACAAAGAAGAAAATGGAGAGTCACACATATGTTTGGTAGGGTACTAAATTATCTTATTTAATGCTTGAAGTAGTAATGTGTAAGACAAGAAAGGTTGGGAGTTCTCATTCATTAGGAATTTAATAACCCTTGAAGGGGAAGGGGCATGACTACATGGACAGAAACTAGAGAGAATAGTGAAAGATAGTATAAGAGCTCTTATTAGGACAACCATTTCTCCAAAGTTAAGAAGATTTTAAATTCTCGAAGGTAACAAATATCCATATTTTGGACAAATGTGAAGAAACTAGTGAACATGAGAATTAAATTATAACGTGGATGATATATAAAATAATTAAGTGAGTAACCCGGATGCGGGTGACTCACCTGAACTTTAAGTCGCGTGCCATGAAGCCACGCGCAGGCACATGGGGGTAGGTGGCAAAGAAAGAAATACGTATGGCTTCAATTGACGAGGTGACGGGTATTGAATGCTATTCAATACGAGTGCAGAGAACAGGTACGCAGGCTGAGGGAGGAAAAGAAATAAACCAAGGCAGGATGAAGCAGGGTTGAGAGAATTCAGATAGTGCTGAGGCGAACAGTCCGTTAGATGGTGGTGCTGTGTATGATAGGATTTGGCCTGAGAGTGCCGGAGGAGGGAATTCAGGTTGGTTCGCCCTGCCACAAAGGGTGAAGCCACCACAGGAGAAGAATCCCTGGAGCAGCAGTTGGGGGTTGACGATAAATGCAAGGTTCCCCTCTTCGGCTTCGATAGAAACATTTCTTTCTGAGATAGAGAACTGGGGGAGTCATGAGTGCATTATTGAGTTTTCTCTGAAGGATTTGGGGTGAAATTGGGCAGTGGGGCGACTCAGAGCAGGCATCTGCATATCCACCAACGAGAATTCGGGCAATTCTCACCACACGGGTCTTCATTTGCTGTGGGGGAGTGTGACCAGTTCGCTGCCAATTCTGAAGATGCTGCCCCGATTCAGAGCGACTCCATGAAGGGGCCAACATGCAGGAAACAGGGGAGGGATGGGGGACAGGGGCAGGTCGCCTCCACGAAGAGTTTCACCATTATCAATGGCTTACCCCACCACCCAAGCCTCGGAGGATTCAGAAACCTCGCTCAACAACTCAGTACAAACAGCGAAATTTCACTTTAAGAGTAGGTTAGATAGACCGACAGTTACGGCTATGGTTACGGTGATTTTCTCGGAAGAAGAGGAAGAAAAAGCCAGTTCTGAGAATTCAGAGGGTGAACGCTCTCCTACCCCTCTGGAAGACTCGATGCAGGAGGAGGAAACTACTAGTGCGCAGTCAGCTTCCACGGACCAGCCTCACTCCCCCAGAATTAAGGCAGTCCAATGTCAACTGGAGGATCACAGCATTAGCCATCAGCAAGTAGGAATGGAGGAGAAAGATAAAGGAAAGGCAAAATCTCAGCACGGTGCAATTCAGTCAGACCAAACGAAGAAGTGGCCGGACCATTTCTATCATAATCGGTTGAAGCTCAAGCTCCCCCCAGGAGCAAAGCCCACAGATGTGCAAGATGGTCTCACGGTGGAATGGGTACCTGAATCGGACGAGGAGGAAGATACTGGAGGCGAAGCACCCAGATAAAGACCACATAGCGGTGGAAGCTACCAAGCAGGCCTCTGGTTTTTTGAGTTTAATGTCTGTTTTCTATTTGTTCATCAATACTCCTTGCAGGGAGATATATCATTTGCTGTCCAGGCTAGTAATTTTATGTTGTTTGTCAATTGTCCAGTTTAAGTATGACAGTTTAATGCATTTTTTATTGCAAGTTTTGTTTTTCTGCTCTGATTCACAAGTTGGACTATGTTGTAAGAGCAGTAAACAAGCTCAGTTTTGTAATGGTCTCTTGACAGAGAGAGATTCATGACTCTCTCAGAGGGTAATGCCTCTTTGTAAATATATTTTTTCCTTTTTAATATATTAGATCAGTCTTTACCCAGGAAAAAAAAAAAAAAAAAAAAGAAAAATAAATATATATATTATATGATTTATATATTATATATATATATATATATATTTTAGATATATATATATATATTAAGTGAGTAGAAATTAAAAAGAATGTGAGATATTTTTTAATAGCACTAACATATGGAGAAAAAAAATAAAGAATAATGCTGAAGCTCATTGAAATTTCACATGTTGTGAGACTCTATTAGATCGTATTGATGGTATTTGACATGTTGTGAGACTCTATGAGATCGTATTGATGCTAATTGTCAAAGCTAAGGGTGTGTAATTTTCATTATATTTCATATTTGAAATGATCAAGGAAATTTACGAGGCATGGATGTAATCATATTACAATTTAGTAAATGAAAAATTGGATTCTTATTTTATTTCATTATATATGTTTATGCATGTTCGATTTTATTTGAATTTCATGGAAAAAAAATTATCACAATAAGAACTAAGGAATTTGTCTTTGTAACTATATACCAAAAATATGACCATTTTTAGTATAAAAGTTTCAATAGGTAGTAATATAGGAGTTAACTATATTATGCTATGTGTATTCTTGAACATCTATCTCCCTATTAGTGAAAATTCAAAAATGTTTACCTTTCCCATTAAATTTATGTGTACTTTCTTAAATTTAAATATATTTTAATGTGTTTCCTAAAATATTTTTATTAAATTGTCATTAACCATCTAAAAAATTATTTTGATATTGCAATATCATTCCCTTCCAGATCACATGGATGGTGTCCCCCATATATGACATTCATTAAATGTTTCTTTTACTACATAATGAAGTTAGAGAAACATT
>APFE030436410.1:0-16210 GCA_000404065.3 Pinus taeda | reverse complement strand
ATGTAACGAGGTCGGTCTTTATAATGACATATGTAATCATGATTTTATGTATTTAATGAAAAGAGAAAAATAGTTTTTTTATTGTTATTCTTGAGGCATGGGTTTCATGCTCCAGAGAAATTTATTTTTAGGTCAAGCACCCCATTGAGTGCTTCTAGGTTTGTCATAAAGTCAATTGAATCATTGTCATGTATTGAAGACCCATTTGGGCATGTTACATATTGTAAAAAGAAATTTTGTTTGAGTCAAAAGACCCTCCAAGGCCTTGTCATGATGCAATATTCAAGTCGGCCTACACTCAAGAACAAGTCGGCTTAAAAGGACCAATTTGACCCAATGAGAAGCCTATATAAAGGAGACGCCGACTTACTTGGATGACACACTTAACTCTCACAAGTTTGATTACAAGAAAGAAAAAGAGTTCGAAGAAGAAGAGGATGAAGGAAGAAGAGAAAATCAAGTTTTGGGGATTGTTTCTGGGCTACTTCTCTCCACACGTGCAAAGGAATTAGGGTTCATGCTGCTGCAGTAAAACCGGGTTGCAGAAGTGAAGTTAGGCCAATAAGAAAAGCTATTTTGGAAGTCGAATTCTCTAGGAGAGAGAATCTACCCAAGAGAAGGAGAAAGGAACATGATCACTCCATCATTTCTCACACTTGCAATGGTTAGGGTTTTTGTAGAAGAAACTGCTAGGTAGGTCGACGTTGTAGAAGAATTTGCTGGGAAAGTCGAAATTGCAGAAGAAGCTGTTGGAGGTTAGTTTTTATAGAATTTGTTGGAAGCAAGGTTTGACTTGGTCTTGGAGGGTCTTGGTCAATGGTAAGAGGTCTTGGAATTTGTCAATTGAAGGTCTATAAGAAGAGAAACAATTTTGGTGGGTTTTCCTCTCAAGTTGGAGAGGTTTTGGCCCTGGCTGATAGCCTACATATCTTGTGTAATGAATAAAATATATAAGTAATATAAATATAATGTAAATGATAATAATCATAAATAATTATTAGTTAATTAGTAATTAGGTTGAAGAGGCATGTCTAAATGAGACATGACTCTTCATGAAGAGACACTTGTTTGGTATATAAGCAAGCCTCTCGTTCTCATTTGTAAATCATTCATTCCTATTCTTATTCACATTTTTAATATATAATATTTGTATCCTCATGGATATCTTTATATTCCAAGTCTTTTGGAGTAATTAATTTATAGAAGGAACTTTGTTTGTTTCATTTGGTATCATAGCAGTTCGGTCCTCTAGGTTGCTTAACTGGTGCACAGAGCTTGTTCTCCTATCCAGGTCCTTGGCTATCGAAATTCGTCAACTTTGTTGCCGTACAATTGAAGCGTTTTGCTCAGAATTGGGAGTTTCTCCTTTTCTGCGTTTTTCTAGGCCTTTGGCTAAAAAGAATTAAAAAAATAAATAACCAAAAAAAATATATGTATATAAATTAAAAAAGAAAGAAGAAAAAAAAAGTAAAAGAAAAAACAAAACAGATACAAACTCTCATACCAAGTATATTTAAACTTTTTATGTGGAGAAGCCCGTGGTTTTAAAAACAACCCATGGTATTTTAAAAAGTAAAAAAAAAAAACAAAAAACAAAAGGAATACGTTTTTTTTTTTTACGTGGAGAACATTTTAATGTTGGTTTTAAAAACAACCCATGGTAATAGCCCATGGTATTTTAACATCGTGACTGTGTCATATGAAAAGACGTGACCATTATATTTATTAAGTGGGGTGACATTAAAAATTTATCATGGAAGTAATCAAGTATATAAAAAAGGGACCAATTTATTATTTAAAAAAAGAAGTGAAACTATTATTATTATAAGATATAAAATTATTTTGAAAAGGGGTCTTAATATAAAGAAATACATACATATATAGAGGGCAACAATATAAAGGAGTATATTTTTCAATAAAAAGGTATTCAAGTTTTAACAATCCACATTAAAGGAGAATATTTGAAAAATATATATAGAAGAAATAAGTGATATTTGGTAATAAAAATAGCTCCAGTTGACATATTGTTTACGTAAAAGCATAAAAGAAAAAATGGAGACTAGTAATGAAAGGTTTCCTGAAACCCGTAGTACATGTGTTTGCACACTATTTAACATCAAAGGATCACTTGCAGGAAGAGACATCATAATCTCTATCAGTCCTACTGAAAGAAGTAATTATGTTAGTCCTAAATGTACTAATCAATTGGTGATTCCTGAATCAAATATAGTTGAAACAAATATTTTTGGCAAACAATACGATATAAGCAATTTACACCTAAATATTGGAGATTATACTTTTACTTCACAATTCACCGTGCAAACCTTATCTTTTAACGATAGTGACATTGTTTTGGGATCACCATGGATGAAAACTCTAGGTTCCTTTATTCTAAATACTAAGAAAAAGTTTTTAACATTTTCTTACAAGAAGAAGAAAATAACGCTTCAAGATGTTACACTGAAACCTAATTCAGTAATGCCAGAAAATATGTCGGATATTTCAAATGTAATTTCTCAAGAAGGTAAAAAAGTATTACAAAATATGTAAAATGATGTAAAATGAAATTGACAAAATCACTATTGACAAAAATGAAGAAGTTTCTTGACTTAAAAACCATATTGAAAATTTGCTGACGCAAATTAAGAAACTTAAGAAGGATAATAAGTCATTAGAAAACCAAGTACAACAACTTATCAAGAAGGAAGCATCAAATGTAGGAATTCAAGCTGATGACAAAACAACAAATACCGATTCAGTGAATGTCCCAACTCAGGAAGAAGACAAGCAAGTTGAAGAAAAGACGCACGTGGATGTTGCAGTTCAAACAATGAACATCCCTAGTGAATGTTTCATAACCAACTCAACAACATCTTCGCCAGAAGAAAATATAAAAATTGCCGCATGCCCAGGAAGGAGAAATCAAACCAAAAAAGTTCCATATCGGCATCCGAATCATGAGAACAGACGAATCAACCATGCTGCATATTTGAACCAGTCAAAACTGAAACAACACACTGATGTTCTAGATAATAGTGATGTAATCTCAATCCAGTCTTCTGCTAACAAATCGTTACAAAATTCCAGTGATTAGAGTACTATACAGAGGATTAATCTAGGATGGTCTGATCCCTTCTCTCAGTGACAATTTTGTTTGTCATTGAGAAGATCATATCAACTTGTATCGATGAGGATGACTATTCTGAGATAGAAAGACTTTCGAAGCCGGAAAAGAGATCAAGCCTTTTTCATTGACAAGCTTTGAGGACAAATCTTTTTGAGAAAGGAGGTAATGTAGCGAATAAAATATATAAATAATATAAATATAATGTAAATGATAATAATCATAAATAATTCTGGATGCGGGTGATTTTAATGCTTAACAGGTCAAGGGCTCGTCATGAGGGTAGGTGTCCGCCTGGACGAGCCATGTATAACAGGACGCATAGCATGTGGGCTTGCTGCGTGAGGCATTTAAGTTCGGAGGCGTTGGTTAATGGCAGTCGAGTCCTTTCGGCATTTACTGCCCCTCTTGGTAACGGGAAAATGGCGCTACAAAGCCATGGCCTCTCTGTCATTCTCCCGCAGTTTGTGTTTGCTCATGCTCTGGTTCTAAGGGAGGTCGTGGTGGCTCAATCTCTGGTTCTGAGGGAGTTTGCAAGGGGTTATTCCTGCCATTGGGACCATTCGGGGGTGTTTGGCATCTCTGTCACTCTCCCGCTGACGGGCATAAGGTTCGAGTGCTCGGAGGTGGTGTGTGCTCATTCTCTGGTTCCGAGGGAGGCTGCGACGGGTTATACCTGCTCTTCGCACAATTCAGAGATGCAGCGAGAGCGTCTACGACAGTCAAGCCGGTGCGGGATTTCCAGAGGGCAGGCTTCGTCTCAGAGGCGAGCCCCCTCCCCCTCCTCCTCAATCGAGGTTTCTTCCGACCGTCGGCGCTCCAGGGGTCGGGTAGTTGGCAGAGGCAGCGCAGCGGAATATCGAGAGATTATGGACTGTGGGCACTCTGAGCATCCCATGGTGAGATATCGTATTCCATGTACTCTGTCAAAGTCAACTTTCTTTGTTACAGTTTCAGTGGAGCATTGCAGCAATCCTCGAGGTGAAGATGATGCTATTCATGCCAGCCCTCTGCGGATTCTTGGGTTGGCTCCTACAACAAGTGTGCAAGTTCCCGCCATTGATATGTTGCGCCCTGTTCAAGACAGCTTCTCTCCAGACCCTGGGGCAGGCCCAATTTAACCTATGCAGCGTGACATTCTCACCGAGCAGGATATCCACAAGATTCCCAGATGCAAAGCGGAGGAAGATGTGCACACCACTGATGATGACTAGTTCGCTCTGCTGTTCGACTCAGGTTTCTGAAGAAGGAATTTTTTCACTGTCTGCTCTCACTACTATCTTATATGTGTCCGGTCTTTGTCCTTATGTAATTCTGTCCCTGTCTGTTACAGTGACGGCTATCCATAGTTGTTCCAGTCTTTATGTGTTTCAGTTAAACATGTATGTTTAGTGTCGGTCTCATGAATGTCGATTTGGTTCAAGTGTCGGTCTTATGTAATTTTGGAGATGATCATTCTTGAGCTTACTGTCCGTCCATCGACAGGTTTCACAGGGCTACGGCTCTGTTGTACCAAAGATGATGTAATTTTTGCCTTTTTTGTAATATAATAGCATAGTCTTATTCAGAAAAAAGAAAAAAATAATCATAAATAATTATTAGTTAATTAGTAATTAGGTTGAAGAGGCATGTCTAAATGAAACATGATTCTTCATGAAGAGACGCTTGGTATACAAGCAAGCTTCTCATTCTCATTTGTAAATCATTCATTCTTATTCTTATTCACATATTTAATATGTAATATTTGTATCCTCATGGATATCTTTATATTCCAAGTCTTTTGGAGTAATTAATTTATAGAAGGAACTTTGTTCGCTTCATCGTGTCCTATTGTCTTATTGTTCTTTATGCTTTGGTAGTTGTTTGATGATAGAAAATACAAATTATAATGAGTGAAAGAAGAAGCTAAGTAAGTGAAATAAAAACACATCACAAGCAGTTATCAAGAATAGAAATCATTTACCTTGCCACCCTTGTATTTCTTAACACAATCTGACTATAATCTCGAACCTGTTCGTTTTAATTTGTTCTCCCTCCTTGGAAACTTGGCTTGCAAAGTTGACCTTCTTCATACTTGATTTGGTTCCTTTAATTATTGTAATTTCTGTAGTAAAAGATGCCCTAGACCTTTCACACGTGGGAGAATTCAACCCTAAAACAAATCCAAAACTTCGATTTTATCTACTTCTTTTGTTCTCCTTTTTTCGCTGGCTATTATGCTTCCTCTTTCTTGGTGATCAAACTCCTTTTCTTGCTTGATCGAATGCCTTGGATACTCCTTGGTGTGGTCGAGTTCTTTTCTATATATATGCTTCTCATGTAGGTCAAATAGCCCTTATGAGGCCGACTTGTCATTCCATGAAGGTCAACTTGCCTCTTCTTGGTTAACTAGGTCTTGGAGGGTCTTTATGACATTTTTAATGACTAATAAATCTCTTGACATGATACAATATGCCCAATGGGGTTTGTTGTCACATAGATTATCACGACAATGCTCAGACCGGGGGCTGTCACCTTGATCTCCGATCTCTCCGTTTAAGCATGTCTCCCGCGGCTAAGGGGGGTAGACCCTATGGGATAATGATGACCAACTAGGGACCAGTTCGGTTTGGGAGACACGAGGGGCAACAGACACTTAAGTGATTTTATTAATTTAATGGACCAGTGCCTTATGAAATGAATGATTAAATGATTATTTATTGGATGCTGCAGAAATATGAACTCATTAACAATCGTTTACATCAAATAACTCAAGCAAAAATTAACTTTTACCAAATGCGAGATGATCGATAAATGCTTAATGGCTTAACGATATTCCAGCAATTAAACTTCAAGAAAAATTAAATGCTTTAAATGATCATAAAATTTAAATGCTGACCAATTACCACTTTCACATAGCTGACTTTAGATGAACATTTAAGTGCATTTAGCTATAGAAAAATAGACCACGAAAAATGAATTTTCAATTTTTTTATTAAGTTTTTTTTTTCAAAATATTTCTTTAATTTTTTAATTTTCTTTATATTTTTTTTAAATAAAACAAAAAGTAACTAAGTAGGAATTAAAATGAAACCTAAAATTATTGACACTTAAACTGAACTAAATAAATAAATATATACCAATTAAAATGAAATTTAAAACTAAAAATTATTAAAAAAAATAAAAATTAAAAATTAAAGTCATAAACTAAATAAAACTTAAAAAAATTTAAACTTAAAAAATTTTAAAAATTACGCTGAAAAAAGAACAAATCAAAATTTTCTTTTTCTCAATATTTATGATTTTTTTATTTATTTTTTTTTTGTTATTTTTTGATTCTCATAAAAAACAAAACTAAAATTTAAAAAATTCTAAATATTAAAACTAAAGCCTAACCAAAAGAAAAACAAATCGAATATATACAAAACTTAAATATATCCAAACTAAATAAAAAAAGAACCGACGCTCAATCTTTAGAAAAAAAAATAAAAATGCATTCATAAATGTCCTAACTTATGCCTTTAATTTAACCAACACATAAAACTGAACATGACCCTAGCCGTATATACAAAGAAAATCCAAATGCTTTGTTTGATGTTTTGCTGCGCAGGTAATGGACAGGAGAAGGGTAGCTCGATGAGATTGCTGTGGGTTACGTGCAGGTTGGAGAACAAATATTGCAACAGTGAATTGTTTTGCAGGTAATGAGCAGCTTGGAAAACGAAATTCGATTTTGGAGTGGCAGCTTCGATGATGGACGCAGTATTTGCAGCGTGAAGGCACTGTTGGTGTGAAGGTTGGACGGATTGCAGATTTGAGTGCAGTTCTGGTAGCGTTTTTTGCAGGTTAGAGGGCGTTCAAAAACGCAGGCAGCTGGAGAACATACAGGCAGTGGGACGGTTTGGATAGTGATGAAAAGCAAGCTGCGGGTTGGATCGAGGGTTTGCTTTTTTGCTTGCAGGTTGCGGGGATTCCGTGAGAGATGGCAAGAGAATGCGTTTGAAGGGAAGAGGAGACAGTGTGTGGATGGATGCTAGCAGAAGCGTGAGGATTTGCTCATCTGGGTAGCAGTGCTGATTTGATTAATGGCTGCAACGCTGATTTGCTGATTTGATTAATGGCAACAACTTTGTTGATCTGGAAAACGTGAGGAGCACCAATGGATAGAGGTGCGATCTTGATAGCCGCCAGCAGAGAATAAATCAAACAATGAAGAGAAGGATGCTGACTACGAAACTTTCATCAAAATTTTGAGATTTCTTCAACAAAATCGCAAAAAGCCCCAGGCAACAGAAAATGAAATGGCCAAATAAAAACCCAGAAATTTCCAGATTATATTTCTGCTTGAAATTTAGCAGTGAAACCCTCAAATACTTCTGAATAAAATTTATATGTTTAGTTTCAGATTTGTTATTTGAAACTCATGTAAGATCACCTTCAGATAAGCAAAAAATTTAAAATCCTAGACTGCAGAAATGATGCACCTGCAAAGCCTAGTTTCTGGGGCCAGATCAGGGTTCCCACAAAAATTTCTTCTCAAACCTGCAACCTGAAAACAATAAAAAGAAAACTGCAAAAACTTGAAAATGCAAAAAAGAATAAATGAAACCCTAAGAACCAGCTAAATAATTACAGCAATTACAGCTCAGAGGCTCTAAATAGCCAAATTTGTCAATAATCACAGTAATATTATCAGAATTTAATTTTAATGTGAGATACTTCAGAAAACCCTGCATGCATTCATAAAAAATTTCAGATGATAAGCCCAGAATTAAAACTAGCTGAGCTCTTTCAGAAAATGCAATCCGGGAGTTGGTCGGTTCAGCCGAGAACTTCCCCTAACGCCCGGTAAACTCAAAACTAAGATTTCCTGCACAGCTTAAAATCAACTATTAACAAAGAGGGAAAAAACAATAGTGAAATCCAGATCAAATGGAGATACCTGCCATTATATTTCAGATACTATACTATCATTCAAACCCTAGAGATCAGACAAGATACCTGTGCCTGAATCAATCTTCATCAAGCTAAAATCAATAACTGAAAATAAAATTATGCAGAAAAATAAATCATCTTACAACGCTTTCAGAAGAGTAACACCAGCAAGATTTTTAACCCCAAAGTCTTTCTTTATTGCACAAAAAAAAATGACTAGAAGAGAGCTTTCTTTAGCACCAGACTCTCAGATCTAATCTGATCTCAAATGACCCCTAACACCCTATTTAAAGGAAAAATTCCCAACGGCTAGTTCGAGTGATCCATGTCAAACAACTCGACCGTCGATGAGATCAAAATCCCTTTTAATCTCATCCGTCGAAATTTAAATGCATTTTAATATATTTAAAAATAAAAATTTTGCATTTATTTACTCAATAATTTTGACTTATTTATTATTTTTTTTTAATTTTTAATTTAAATTTAATTTATTATTTATTTATTTTAATTTTTAATTTTTTTGTTATTTTTTTAATTTTAATTTTTTAATTATTATTTTAACTTTATTATTATTTTATCTATTATTTGATTTTTTAATTTTCTAATTTTTATTTTTGGATCCTCGAACTTAGCCTTTGGAAAAATCACCTAGGACCTAGGACTTAGGACTTATGAGGAGATTAAAACATTTTCTAACCCTCCAGAGATTTTCCATCATGACTTTTACAATTTTAGATCTCAAGAGGGAAAACCCATTTGACATAGACCCTCATAGATCACCCAGTTCTGCGGCCAACTATAATATAGCAGATCAACGCACTAGGATTCCCCTAAGATTCTAAGGACAAAATTCATTCTGGCTTTGGGGTTAGGCTGAAGGAAAATTCTGCCGATCATGGATCGGTGAGACAAAAAACCTTCCGGAACGTAGATTATCACTAGAAAATTAGGTCCACCTAGGCAATTTTCATACATGACTCAACTCTGCTAAGATTATTCACAATTCACACATGCAGACTGGGTTTACAACATAATATGATAAGGTCGACGATGACTGTCGAATGGCACGGACACATCAATCAAGCGCTATCCTTTTGCGAAGAAAAGGGGGTGTACTGCTAAGGGTAGTTGACACGTAGTGGTCAACAGGGTCTTATATATATATATATATATATGACAATGACTCAATTGACTTCTTGACTCAATGAAACAACCTAGAAGCACTCAATGGGTGCTTGACCTACAATTAAAAATGACTTTGAGCATGAAACCCATGCTTCAAAATAATAATTATAAAAATTTCTTTTTATCTTTACATCAAATACATAAAATATTAAAATCATTTTACATTAGACATTATGAAGATTGAACCTACTTACACATTTCAACACTCCTTTAATGACCTTGTTAGCATTAGTTTCTTTGGGGCCCTTACAGTTCCCTCCTTCCATCATGCTTATGATTAACAAGCACAAGGGTTACTTTGCTAGTCCATCCTTCTTATTTTGCTTCCTTCATTATGTACCTACAACATTCGCAGACAAGTACGACCAAACAAAATATAAGTACAAGAACATCATAATGACCTAGGGTTTCATGGTTTTCATAGAGGGTATTCTCCTAGGGTTCTTAGACCCAAACCCTAAATTCCTTCAATATTTCTCATAGAAAACATCAACCCTAGGGTTTTGATGTCATATCCTAGATTTCAATTCCACCTTTGCTCAGGTTTACCATATACCCTAGATTATTTGCAAATCATAGAAGTCAAGAGCTAGGGTTTCTATGAGGGAACAAATCAGGGTTAGGGTTTTCACATAGACTATGGTTTCTTAATCAAGTCCCATCTAGAGTTTATAATTCCTAGAAACCAAAAACATTCAAGAAGGTGAAGCTTATCAACCCTAGATTCTTCTTATTCAAAACATATAGCAAAACCCTAATGCATAGTTTATGTAGATCCTCTATAACTTGAAGTGTACATAAAACAAATTTATACATGCCTCAAAGATTCTCATACATTTTGTCCTGAAGAGCTTACTGCATTTGCTTTATCCAATTTTACTTCAATTGTAGGCTTGCTTCAAATAGTCTCAAGAATCTTGTCAAATATACAAGAATCTTACATGAAGATGCTCTTTCCAAGGTATCTAGTTGCTGCTCCTTTTGACTCCATGTTAGGGTACATTATAATTATTTTTACAGTCCTTCTAACTCATCCTTATCCTTCTTCAAATAATTGCGATGTCTTCTCTTTAATTTGCTTGTTTTTAACAATAGGTCAAATATCTATTTTTGGTCTATATATATATATCTTGATACTTTGGCCTTTTTTGAAACTTCTCTTCAAGTGCTTCTTAAGTCTTCCTACAACTGCAGCCTCTCCTCATTCGCAAATATGGGTTGTCTACCCTTCAAAACAAGGGTCACAACCTCCTTTAAGGCTTCCCAAACAGGGCTCAACTTCCCTGCAATGCTACCGACCCTGCGACCCTTATAACAAAGAAGAATACCTCAAATTACTGCCAAAAATTGCCCATAATTGTCCTTAACCAGCGCGGCTTGCTCTTGCTCTAAGTTGGACTTGCCAAACCAATCAAATGACCCACAAACAATCCCCTTTTCCTTCAAACAATGATCTTCCACCTGCCAATGCTTTGACCTAAGCTTTGATACCATGTTGGAAATTAGATAAGGGCAACATTTTAATTCATCTTTTCCTTAATTGACAATTATTTGTGACATTATGTTCATCTTATTGATTATGCTTATGATCTTATCAAATAAATGGCAAAACAATAAATATCACATGAACACAAAATATAGGCTCCAAGCTAGGGCAAAATCCCTCGAAGGGGAAAACCCATAAAGAAATTCTCTTCTTATAGAATGAACTTCAAAGGAGACTTCCAAGACCAAACCCTAGATCATAGCGACCTCTAAGGGCCAAGTCAACCAACCAAACTTCTTTTCAGAATACAAGACAAAAATATCCAAGGGTAGCAATGTAAGATCCCTTCAACATGAAGGCTTTTCTAGCCTTTCATTGATGCCAAAACAACCTGCACCACTTCCTACAATTTGGACCTATGGTAACCTTAGAAACCCGAGGGTACTCACACATGTGAACAACAGAAAGCTAAATTTCTGACCTTCACACTCATTTAAGGGCTTCCTACTTCTTCACTAGCCTTCTTCCTTGCCTTTTGGGAGTTTCACTTCTTCTTCATTGTAGATCAAACCAAAGATGTGTAATACTTGAATGTGTGTCCCAAATAGGTCGAAGTGCCTTTCGTTTATAGCGTTCCAAGAGGCTTGAACAACCCTCTCTAGTCCGACTTCTTCTTGGTTGGACGACTTGGTCTTTTGGAGCTTTCTAGACACCTCCAAATTCAAAATAGTTTCCTTTTTCTTGATACAAGTTCCCGCAAGGGTCTTCTACAATATGACAAGGACTCTTGACTAATGAAAAACCCTAGGAGCATTAAATGGATGCTTCACCTAGTGACAAATAACTTGAGCATGAAACCCATGCTTCATAAATAATTTTTATTTTGTTCTTTACATTATTTTCTTTCCTCTTTTGATAGATACATAAGAATTGCATCATGAAAAGATTCAAATGACAATTATGAAGACTGAAACTAGTTACATTCTTCAACATATTTGTCTTTAATTGAAGCCTAGAGTAATATATAGAGGGAAAGGAATCTCAGGGAACTTTACATTAGGTGTGTTATTGTCGTCGATAGCATGTGTCTATTGCTTGCTCATAGGAAGGTTTATTTCTTGGTATAAAGGCTATTATTTGTTGTCGTTTCTTCATATTTAACTTGTACGAGAGGGTTTCCCATAGTTGTTTCCTTTCTCCTAGCTCTAAGGGGATTGCTCTTAATAGATTGTCCTTAACTGAAGTAATAACCATCCCTATGGACTAAAGAAGCTCAATCTCTTCAGGAATATCCTTTGACTTATCCTCTATAAATTTTTCAACGTGCTGTTGTTGTTAATGATCCCAATTCATGCTTGGTTTCTCGCCCTTGGATAGATGCAGTGAACAATCTTTTATTCAAGCTAGTTTCAAATCTTGCTTCTAGGTTATAAGTACTTGTAATCTTCCTTTTTCCCCCAACCATTTGATATAGGAACAAGTATTCATTCATGTCTTTTTTCCCCTCTTGAGCCTTGGATATGCAAGTTAAAAACTATCAGTTGAAGAGGTAGCACGTGTTGACATTTGAGGGAACAGTTGTATAGGACTATGAATTTCCATTACATGAAACAGTTGGTATTGATTTTGTTTGTTCTAGTTTGATTATATACATTTTTGTTGATTGAACCTTCGCTAATGTATTTGCAATGCTGTTTCCTACATCTACTTCTTCTCTCTTACTTGTTGGTAGATCATCTTTGCTACGGTCTTGATGTAGCATAATTTTCTCTTAATTTTTCAAATTCTGCTTCCATGTTATGGATTCAAGGGTCTTCATCCTTATTTATAGTTTCCTCTCTCTAATTATCAAATTTTGGTTTCCATGTTAGTATCTTTTAAATGGATTCAATGGACTTATTCATTATTTCTTCTTGGAGTTTTCACATGCTTTACGGTGTAGGTTTCAATTTATGCAATCCACTAATTCTTAGATCATTTGTTTAAGGTTTTTAGATTTGGTTGTAGGGAGCTGGAATTTCTAAATGTTATTTTGCAGTGCAATCAAAGACGACAAGGCAAAGGCTATAGTGTAGCTTGAAGACAACAATGTTAGGTTGTTAAAATTTGGGTACTAGAGGACAAGTGGTTCCCTAAGGCTTTGATCTTTGGCCTAGGGAAAAGTGTCCAAATTTATTTATTTCTTTTCTCCTAAAGTGACTTTATAAGTGGTAAAGTCAATTTGATTTAAAAGTGACTTTATAAGTGGTAAAGTTACATTCTAATTTAAAGGTGACTTTATTAAAGTGATTGAAGAATTAGAAAGTGAAAAAGTGACTATGGAAATAAAAAGCTAAGCGGGTCTTTATTTAAGTGGGTGAGTCAAAAAATAGAAAGTGAGAATTAAATGCACATTTATTCTCATCCCTAGATCTAAATGAATCTCAACCATTTGATCTTAAGGTAACCCAAAAGGTCATTTAGAGAATAAAAGGAGAAGAGAAGAGGAAAAGATCATTCATTCTTTCAGGAGCATTTGAGAGAAAGAGAAGAGAGAGCAAGGAGAAAATTTTTGAGCAGTGAGGAAGTGAAGGAGAGCAGCAAGAAGACATTTCAGCGAATTTGGGCAGCAACATTTATTGGCACGCACCTCAAGGAAAAACCGTACAATAGGAGAAAGGCATAGAAATCGAGGAAGAGGGACAACAAGTTCGGGGCACATTTTTCGAGGCTGATCGTACAACATTTAATGCTGTTTTATTGCTATAAAAATTTCTGTTTTGGCTGTTTGTTGATTGGCACAATTTTCGACGCAGAGTTCAAGCACAAAAATTGAGATAAGTTGTAATTTGTGGTTGCTGGAGTTTTTACTGTGTATTTCAGTTTCTCTGTAAAAGCATTTTCAGAAATAAAGAAGAGCTCTCAAACTGGTTTTCCCCAAGAGTTGTAGGGGGTTTTTCCAGGGTCACATTGACCAAAAATCACTGTGTTATTTTCTGTGTGTGGCTGTCATAATTTTGTTGTGTTTTATTTCTGCAATTTCAGCAGTTGTAAAATCTCTAAGTTTGTGTTTTTAGAAAAATATTATCATTTCCAGATTTTAGAATTTTTATCATGCTTGGATTTAAAACTAAATGCATGGAGTGATAAAGAAAACTGATACTGGAGTGGGGTTGAAATTTCTTCATGGTATCAGAGCTTGGTTGGCTGAAAAGTGCAGTTTGGGACAACAAAGTGAAAATTACGGCAAACTGATTTTTACACAGGAAACATAAACCTTTACCACAGATTTGAAAATTTCAGTTTGATGGGACAGTGAAACATGTCTTTGGGTTTGAGAGTTGAAGATAGGTTGGATGGGCATAATAACTACAGTGCATGGAAGGAGAGAATCCAGAGCATCTTTGAAGAAGCAGAAGTTTGAGGCATTATGGTAAATACCACACAGAACCCAGTAGCCGTACCTGCTGACCCTGTATAGTTGGTAGAGTTTAATAAAAAGAATGCTAAGGCAAAAAGATTGATTCTGGAAGGAATCAAAGACCATGTCATTCCTCATGTGAGAGGAAAGACTTATGCACATGAGATGTGGACAACCTTGACCAATCTTTACCAGAGTTCAAATGAAAACAGAAAAATGGTCCTAAAGGAGAAACTGAAGGCCATTAAAATGGCTAAGACTGACAGTGCTACAACATACCTCACAAAGATCACTTCAGTGAAAGATGTGTTGGCAGTCGTAGGTGAGATCATTGCACCCACTGAGTTGGTGATAATTGCTTTGAATGGTCTTCCGAAGACTTGGGAGAATTTTGTGGATGGCATTGTTGCACGGGAAAACCTTCCCGATTGGGAGAGGTTGTGGGATGATTGCATTCAAAATGAGAAAAGAAAGAACCATCTTGGGGCATTCAAACAAGTGGAGGAGGATGACAATGTGGCATTGTTAGCAACAGGCAAGAAGGGTAGAGCAAAGAAGCAAGCTTCCAACAGTGGAGGCAAAAGCAAAGGTAAAGGCAAGCAACAGAGCAAGGAGAAGGACTATTCCAAAGTCAAATGTTGGAATTGTCAAAAGTTGGGACACTATGCTGTTGTGTGTCCGGAGAAGAAGAACAAGAAAGGGAAAGACAAGCCCATGTCAGCTTTCGTAGAGATAGAGAGCTTCTCAGAGAGATTTGATCGAGAGTTTGGGTTCATAGCATGTGAGGCCACTAGTGCAAGATCACCTGCCATACAAGTTCAGAGGGAGTGTGCCTTCCCCGCTACTAGCAGAGCATCTTCTAGCATTTGGTATGTTGATAGTGGCGCTTCCCGCCACATGATGGGAGTCAGAGAGTACTTCTCAGAGCTTTGAGAGGGTGATACTGATATGGAGGTAGTACTTGGTAATGACAACATTGTTAGAGTAGCTGGTGTGGGGACATTGACATTTGATAGGGGACCCAAACCTCCCTTGAAAGTGTCAGATGTTCTATATGTGCCTGAAATGAAGAAGGACCAGATATTCATCTCAGCACTTGAGGATAGAGGGTATGATGTGTTGTTCATGAGAGGGCAGGTGCTTATATATCCTAGGGGAACTCCAACTTCTTTAGCTAGAGAGATTGGTGTGCGCCAATGTTACTTGGGAGCGGGAGCGGAAGCGGGGAGCGGGAGCGGAAGCGGGAGCGGGAGCGACCATTTTCAGAAGCTCCCGGTTTGGGAGCGAATCCCGGAGCGATTTTTTAAAAATATATATATTTTTTATATTTTTTAATTTTTGATACATATATGTCAACAAAAACATGTAGAATGATGAAATAGACATAAAAACATAAAAAAACATAAATTGATCATTGAACCATATCACATCAATCATCTAGAAATTATAATCGTCATCAACCTTAGTAAAATAATAAATTAAAATAGCATTCAATTCAATAACATTTATCATCATTGATCACCAAAGTAACAAGTTGTACTTGTAAGCAAAGTTTAACCATTACAAGAAGTAATATCGAAGATATTTCTAAGTCCTAACTTCTAACTGTTAACATGATATGAAATGTTAAAAAATTATTAAAATGAAAAACATGAATAATGAGATGAAACTAAAACAATTTAGTCGTTTCACAAAGGCATCATATCATAATTTCAACATACCAATGAGTTTATTAATTGCCAAGTGGCCCAACTTTCAAACTTCAAATTTTCATTGTACACAGTGATATAAATGTTTACAAAAAAGTATCATAATGTCATAATGATATGAAAGACAGCGTCAAGAGGAGTCAAGAGTCAAGAGTCAAGGACTCAAAACTCAACAGTTATGAAAACTAAAGTGACAAAGTCTAATAGAAACTAAAAAATACAAGTAAACTGTAAATCTACAAGTGGCCCTTGCCACGAGAATCTCCTGGAGGAGTATAAGCAGGTCGTGGTGGTCTTCTAGGAGGCTCCCGCCCAGACCGACGACCAGAACTAGAGCCTCCACGCGAGGGTGTCGATGGAGGTGGAGACGGCAATGGAACAAGAATCGGGCC
>APFE030436409.1:516391-569892 GCA_000404065.3 Pinus taeda | reverse complement strand
CAATCACTCTAAATTCACCTAGTGCTCAGACTTCCTGTGTGTACTTACGAGTTGATGGTTATTTGATGAATGTCTTGAATGTTTAAACATTACATGCCTTGGCTTCTATGAATGAACAGTTAATAGATTACTGAAAGATGTTTGACTCCATGAGCCCAATGGAAGAAATGTTATGCTGTCTGTCCAACCAGTATGTTTATTAAATTTTCATTTCAAGAGTTAGCCCTCTTTGTGTCTAAAGATAAATCAGTAATTTGTTTTGAGAGAGCCCTCTCAAGTTAGGGAGGCTAATCCCTAGCTAAAAGTCTGGTCTGAAATAGTTACATAAGGTCTTACTGATTAGCAGCCATCAGTACTGGTTTTGTGATAACAGGTTGAACATTGACTGGCCCTAAAAACATGTTGCTAGTAGGAGGGGCATAAACATTGGAGGAACTGGTGCCCCCCTGCGGATAGCCATAAATTTGCTGAGTATATGGAGAAGGATGTGAAAGGGTTCCAACGATATCGTCTGCGGCGTGAGATGCCCTGGTGCATTGGCACCTCCAGGATAGGGGAGGTCTAGAATAACGATATAAACATAACGAGATTACGCATAAGTTAGGTCATATCTTAGAGTGGTTTGGAGAGCTTCTTCCTCTGTCTGAGGAAAATGAGACACGATATCTTTTCCAATGGGTGATAAAAGTCTCCTAAGAAGTCAATATAGATAGACACAGTCTTTGAAGGGCGGGGCACGACATGTGCTCCTCCTTCTACGCCATTCCTAAACATGATTGGAAAGACGAATGGTATAGGATTGATGGAATGAAGTCAAGAGCTTCGTACCAGTGTCGTATCAGAGAGGTAACTGAAAATATGAGAGGAACGCTTTAGCAAGTGTCGTGAAAATGGAATGAGATGCGGCGGGCTAGTCTACATACCATTTCACAGCATCTCTAGTGAGTGTGTGTTGGAATAGTCGAATTTGAATGGAGTCATCGATAATGGAGTTGGATGAACACCACAAGTGGAAGGAGCGGACATGATTGGTAGGGTCCTCTCCAGAATTACCCTCAAACTTTGGGATGTCTAAGGGAAGCTTAGTCAGCATAGCAGATCGACTAGCATTGTGGTGTATTGGATCATTTATCAACTGGCTAAAATCTGAAAGACTTAACCCAGCCATAGAAGGGAGCATGGGGGTTGCCAGAACAGTTCCTGAGACTATTCCGCTAGATGTGACCACCAGGGTAGAACCAGAGCCAACACCAGGTTGGGTTCCTGCACCAGCTATGGGTGCAGACATGGTGACGATATGCATTGAAGGAGGCTCAAAATCAATGAACCAGGAGAAGATTTAATATGGGGACTTGGGGGACTATGAACTTGAACCCTACGGGGAGGAGTAATATGTCCAAGCGGAAACTGGGGATGAAGGCCTAAGAGTCTCCACGACAAACGCCTTGGTGGCGCAATGGTGGTAAGACACAAGTGACACGGAAATGGTGAAGGGAGATCAACAATATGCCTTTGTCTCTATGCGGGGAGATAAATTAATTATGTTAATTCTTGGCTTGGCGGTGTAAACCAAGCACCATTTGCTTAAGGTGTGCCTGTGTCTGCAAGTGTGTTTATTAATTAAGCCCAGATCGTGTTTGAAAAAAGAAAGAAGATTGTTGAAAATGAACTGAAATTAACAACAGAAAATTAACATAAAATCAATTAAATAAACCCCACCCAAACTGGGTTTGGAAACAATGTGTTGGTTAGTGGAAAAATCAACTAAAAACACACTAAAAAGGTCAAGAGATCTAATTGTTGGTGTGACTAGGATCAAATGACACTATGCTGCTAGAAAGTGGTGCAACAACAACAAAAAAATAGAGAGGAAAATCACTGTAAAAATATAGGGAGTTGGGTGTAAAACTAGGGCAACCGATGGGACCCTAAGGCAAATGACCAAAGAAGGTTTAAGATGAACTTTGGACGGAAACAACCTATCTCTGAAATAGAAGGGTACATATCTAGAAAATATGGCTGAAAGTGATGCAGATACTAAGACTTCTTACTCAACTAAACTCCTCCTATGAAGGTGGAAGCGTACTAGAAACCCTAAGGGACTAAATTCCACTTCGACAAGTAAATAAGAGTAGATCAAGGCCTAAGTGGGAAAGGATAGTGGTCAACCAACCCAACAGTTAGCTCTCAACAAAACCCATAAATAGATATGAAAAAAATCTGGAAAGCCTAAAAATCATAGGTACTGACCTGATTTTAGGGGGATCACACTTTTTGGGTGGAAAAGTGCATTTTTGCTCCTTGATTCCTGGTTGGCAAGTCTTGGAAAAATTTGCCATCTCTGTCGGGACTAGTTCCTGTGACCTGTGGAAAAGAGCAGAAAACTTCCGGAAGTTAGAAATTTGACAGATCTAGGGTTAGAATGCTAGTAAAAAACATTAAGAGACTAAAAAAAGAAGAAACCCTAAGATGAAACTGGAAGGTCACCCAAGTTTCTGGATCAGAAATAAAAACTCAGTGGAGTCGCCAATTTTGTTATAGTGTTTTCTCCTTGAAAGTGTACGAAAAGGAAACACTTAAGACTGTGGATGACAAATAGTTTCAACAATATAAATGGCTGCTAAACATTGCAGATATATAGTAACTGATAGAAACAAAACCTGCCAATGTCCTGATTTATGCCACAATCATAGTTAAACAACAAACTGAAATAGTAATAAATGCGGGTAACTCCAATAATCCAATGGAAACCAGATATACAAAGAATAGATTTTATTAATTAACACCTGTGAAGGGAACAAATAAATGTTACCAGTCCCCCTCTATTAGATGGGTTCTTGGCTATCCTCAAACGTATTCAGCTTGTGTAGAGCCTCTCTCCTCTATAATGTGTAAACCCAACAAAGAAAATGTTTGAGCTCAATGGAATCTCAAATGGAAGAAAAATGGTGTTCAACAATGATAATAATTAGATTTACAACAGTGAGTGCAACAATGAAAATAATTGAAAATGAATAATGAATGGAGAACCCTTCTATTTATAAAAAATAATTGAGTTATCCTTGAATAAAGAGCAATAATAAAACATTATTAACCCCATTCTTGGAATAATCGCTTGGAATATTTTATTATATTTGGTTAGGAGAGAAAATGATTTAAGCTTTTATTTAGAAATAATAAATAAATAAATGATTTATTTATTATCTCAAGAAATATGGTTAAGAAATAATAAACAAATAATGATTTATTTAATTATTCCTAAGGGAGTAAGTCAAACTTAACAAGGAATAATAATTAACTAGTGATTAATTAATTATTCCTAGAGAAAAATAAGATAATAAATGATTTATTTGTTTATTTTTCATAGCTAGGTCAAGTATGACAAGGAATATTAATTAAACAACGGTATAGTTAATTATTCCTAGAAGATAATTAAATAAATAGTGATCTATTTAATTATTCTTCATGGGTTTAATTATAAATTACTTAACAAATGTGGTTTATTAAGTAATTTCTCAGAATGAAAGCAATTTTACTATGGTAAAATTGGCCTTAAATGGTGTACTTCGATCCATCTAGTAAATTATGCTAGATGATCAATTTTTTGGTGATAACACTCCCTCTCAACAAGAAAGGGATTTTCAGCTACCTCGATCCTTTCTTTGTAAAACGTGAATTTACATCTTAGCAACGCCTTTGTCAAAATGTCAACTTCTTGCTCCTCCGTGGGAATGTAATCATGATCTGCCTCAATACACAATCTCTGAGATGATGATATCATATATCAATATGCTTGGACTGATCATGAAAAAGTGGATTTTCAGAGAGTTTGATACAACTTTGATTATCGGAGTAAATCAAAGTTGGATCCATCTGCTGACCAAAAAAACAAACCAAGATCTTCCTCATCCAGATGGCCTCACATGTTGCCTGACTTGCAGCCATGTACTCTACCTATGCTGAACTGGGTGCAACCGATCTTTGTTTCTTGCTGTACCAAGAAACTGTCGTTGACCCAATACTGAATATCCCTCCTGATGTGCTCTTCCTGTTGGATGGACTCCCGACCCAATCTACATCGGTGAAGCCTTGAAGCTTCACTCCCTCTATCTATCTATACCATAATCCATACTGAGAGGTTCCCCCGAGGTATCTCAACACATGATTTATCACCTTCCAATACAGCTTGGTAGGCCTAACCATCACTTGACTAAGCTGGTTAACTGCATAGAACATATCCAGTCGTGTGTTCACCAAGTACATGAGTGAATCCACAAGATGCCTGTAAACAATAGCTTCCACTACTTGCCCTGAAGTAGCTTCCTCCTTCCTCCAGTTACCAGCTAGAGGAGACTCCAGGGGTTTACTGGTCTCCATGTAGAATCTCTTGAGTATCTCGTTGGCGTACTTTCACCAAGACACAAATAACTCCCCATCTCCCTACCATATCTCCATGCCACGAAAGTAATGCATGAGCCCCATGTCCTTCATCTCAAACTCTCCTGCAAGGTCTTCCTTGCAAGAGTTGATCAACTGATCATCACATGTCAATATGAGATGATCAACTTACAGTACAATGATCAACAATTTACCTTCCACCACTATGTGGTATAGGTTCAGATCCACTTCACTCTTCATGAAGCCCAACTTGGTGAAGTAGCTATCTATCCTAGTGTACCGAGCACGTGGTGCTTGCTTCAGCCGATACAACGCTCTCTTGAGCTGGCACACATGCGACTCATGGTCAAAGGTATCAAAACCTTCATGCTTCTCTATGTCCACCTCTTCCTCAATCATGCCATTAAGGAAGGCTGTCTTCACATCCATCTTATGCATCTTCCAAACCATCTGTGTTGATAGTGCCAATATAGATCTGATTGACGAGTACCTTGCAACAAGAGAAAATGTCTCATCATAGTCAATACCCTCTACTTGTGAAAATCCACAGGCCAAAAATCTTGCCTTATGCTTCTCCACACTACCATTTGCAGCTTGTTTTATCTTGTGAATGCGACGAGAGCTCACCACTGACTTTTCCTCTAGTCTCGGGACCACATCCCAAACACTGTTACGAACTATAGAGTCATACTCCTCGAACATGGCATCAACCCAAACCGGCTGTTGCACTACCTCCTTAAAGGAACATGGCTTTGTCACAACACATTCGACCATAAGAGCCATGTATCCAGTGTACCTCTCAAGTGACCTCCTCTGCCTGTGCTAAGAAGTGGGTGCTCCCACATTTTCCCATGCATCATCCAACAATATGTCGACCTCTCTGGTGCACTTTCTTCCCTCTCTGGAAAACTCTGCCTGAGTGGATGTCTCCACTCCCAGATCCTCTGCATGTGGTTGCTCCACATCAATCCTAGGCTCCTCAACCTTAGGAGATAAAAGCTCCTCATTCGTATGTATCTCAAGCTCCCTCTCAAGGGAGACTCACATGGCCTTGTTCTCATCGAATCTGACATCACTGCGAACCACTGTTATCTTGATGGTCAATAAGTACACCCAGTAGTTGTGAGGTGTATCAATGTACCCTACAGATATCCCCAACTCTTCTGTTGGCTCAAGCTTCTTCCGTGCATCTTTGGTCACATGGAAATATACCGATGACCCAAAAATCTTGAAGTTACCAAAATATGTCCTTTTACCAGAATAAGCCTCCTCTGGTGTCTTCATCTCAAGTATCCGATGTGGGCTACAATTCCGAACATAAACCACTGTGTTACATGCCTCACCCCACAAGTGAAGTGGTAGGACCTGATCATGCAACATCGTCCTCGCTACCCCTACTATGCTTCTGTTCTTCCTCTTGGTCACCCCATTCTTCTAAGGGTTATGGGGTGTCGTCAACTCCCGTTTAATCCCTTTTGTTGCACATAAGTTCTTAAACACATTTGAGACATAATCACCACTGTTATCACTTCGTAGAGCTTTAACCCTCTTGCCCGAATCTTTCTCCACCAATGCTTTAAACTCACATAAATTTGTGAAAGTTTGATCATTTTTTTGCATTAAAAATATCCAACATTTATGAGAATAGTCATCAACAAATATAACATAATACCTGTGTTTGGCCTTGGATGTTGTCGAGAATGGTCCACACACATCTGAATGGACTCGCTCTATAATAGCCTCTGCTCGAATATCTCTGTCGTGAAAGGAAGACTTGGTGTATTGTCCCAAAGTACACCCCTTGCATGTATCAACTTGCTCAAGCGTACCTTTAGGAAGACCGATAGATATCTGCTACAATATCTTCAAAGCCTAACGATGTAAGTGACTCAATTGCTTGTGCCACAACTCACCAACGTCTTGGCTCTGCACCCTTTCTATTTTTTTGCTCAAAATAACACACTTCTCTACCTCCATATTATAAATATTTTTCACCTAAATCCCTATCTTCTTTACTTGACCCCCGGCTATGTGTCGAAGGAACGCCTTTTCTTTAAGGAAGATCACATCATAGCCTCTATCTTCAAGCATGGAAACATATACCAATTTATTCTTCAACCTGGACACATACATAAAATTATCCAAGGTAAGTGGAGCCCCATGCTCCCTCTGAAAAGTAATCATGCCCAATCTAGTAACACTATACTTCCCATCGTCACCCATCTCAATATACATTTGGAGATATTTCTCCTCTAGGTCACTAAATAACTCTTTGTCACCAATCATGTGGAATGACGCTCCACTATCTAAGTACCATGCACTTCCCATCATTGATGACACCATGCATCCAATGAGGGAAAATTCCAATTCGAATTCAGAGGCCAAGGCCTCACCTACCGCTCCTCCTGAGGACTTCTTGAGTGGACAATTTGTAGAAAAATGGCCCAGCTCATGACAATGAAAGTACTTAACTTTCGTCATGTTTTTCTTATTACCTCAATGACAAGAATACAATTTGGAATGGGAATATTTCCCTTTCCCCTTCTTCACCTTAATCGCTATTGCACAATTCTCTTCATCACCAATCTTTGACGAAGAGCCATCCTTGGTGCTCCTCCTGATCTCCTCCTGCATCAAATCCGACCACAGTTGTTCCCAATTAGGAAGCTTCTCCTGACCATTGACAGAGTCCTGATAACCATGCCAACTCTTTGGGATTCCTAGAAGAGCAAGACTTACCATATCATCCTCGACAACCGTGATTCCAACACTTCCAAGTTTATCATGACATTGAGTGAACTTGGTCAAGTATTTTGGAATAGTCTCGCCTTTCTCCATTTTGATTTTTCAAGGTTTGTCCTTCAGTGCCAATTTCCTTTGGTCACTGTTGTTCTGATACAAGCCTGTCAATGTTTTCCACATATCATACGGAGTTTCCTTGCCATGGAGACTCGAGATAATGTGGTCTCGAACTCCCTCAAGGATTATCTGCCTCGCCTTCACCACACACTTCTTGAATTCGACCAAATTATGTGCATCTGATGTTGTTGGCTTAGGAATTTCTTGATCAATGAATTACTTCAAGCGATTATCCTCTAGCACAACCTCCATTCTGTCCCTCCAGGCTATAAAATTTGAGCTACCTTCCAAGGCATAGTCGAGCCACAAACCATAGAATTCCATCTGCCGATCCTGAAATATGTATTGCAAATTTGAATTTCACTTGTAACCCAAAACTCAAAATTTTGAAATCTCCTCTAGTATATTGTTCTTAGATCCGATACCATGTAGAAAATCATGTAGATTCACAAGCTCATGCAATACACTAAAGCAAAAGAAAAGAATCTACCCTCAAGCATGGAAACATATACCAATTTATTCTTCAGCCCGAACACATACATAAAATTATTCAAGGTAAGTGGAGCCCCATGATCCCTCTGAAAAGTAATCATTCTCAATCTAGTAACACTATAATTCCCATCGTCACCCATCTCAATATGCGTTTGGAGATATTTCTCCTCCAGGTCACTGAATAAATCTTTGTCACCAATCATGTGGAATGACGCTCCACTATCTAAGTACCATGCACTTCCCATCATTGATGACACCACGCATCCAATGAGAGGAAATTCCAATTCGAATTTAGAGGCCAAGGCCTCACCTACCGCTCCTCCTAAGGACTTCTTCTTGGACTTCTTGAGTGGACAATTTGTAGAAAAATGTCCCAGCTCATGACAATGAAAGAACTAAACTTTTGTCATGTCTTTCTTATTACCTCCATGACAAGAATCCAATTTGGAATGGGAAGATTTCCTTTTCCCCTTCTTCGCCTTAATCACTAATGCTCAATTCTCTTCATCTCCAAGCTTTGACGAAGAGCCATCCCTGGTGTTCCTCCTGATCTCCTCCTGCATCAAATCTGACCATAGTTGTTCCCAATTTGGAAGCTTCTCCTGACCATTGACAGAGTCCTGATAACCATGCCAACTCATGGGGATTCCTAGAAGATCAAGACTCACCACATCATCCTCGACAACCATGATTCCAACACTTCCAAGTTCAGCACAACATTGAGTGAACTTGGTCAAGTATTTTGGAATAGTCTCACCTTTCTCCATTTTGTTTTTTCGAGGTTTGTCCTTCAGTGCCAATTTCCTTTGGTCACTGCTATTCTGATACAAGTCCGTCAATGTTTTCCACATAGAATACAGAGTTTCCTTACCATGGAGACTTGAGATAATGTGGTCTCGAACTCCCTCAAGGATTATCTGCCTCGCCTTCGCCACACACTTCTTCAATTCAACCAAATTCTGTGCATCCGATGTTGTTGGCTTAGGAATTTCTTGATCAACAAATTCCTTCAAGCCATTATCCTCTAGCACAACCTCCATTATGTCCCTCTGGGCTATAAAATTCAAGCTACATTCCAAGGCATACTCGAGCCACAAACTGTAGAATTCCATCTGTCGATCCTGAAGTATGTATTGCAAATTCTAATTTCACTTGTAAGCCAAAACTCAAAACTTTGAAATCTCCTCTAGTATATTGTGCTTAGCTCTGATACCATGTAGAAAATCATGTAGATTCGCAAGCTCATGCAATGTACTAAAGCAAAAGACAAGAATCTACTTCTACTTAACCAGTGGAAGCCAATAGATTGATGAAAACAATATGAACAAGAAGAAGATAAATCAATGGCACATAACATAAGATGTATTAGGGAAAGTCACTGCTCAAAACCCCACAATTTGTATTGCATATATCAGAAATATGAGTG
Source organism: Pinus taeda (assembly GCA_000404065.3). Taxonomy (NCBI): domain Eukaryota; kingdom Viridiplantae; phylum Streptophyta; class Pinopsida; order Pinales; family Pinaceae; genus Pinus; species Pinus taeda. The sequence goes on along the minus strand of APFE030436409.1, from coordinate 560,717 downwards.
AAGATACAAAGCTTGTTCTCACTAGAACAATTCTGCAAAAGTATGCTCAACTCTCTTAGCTCACAAGCTAGCCAAGCCAAATCCTTAGCTTATTCAACAACTCTCCAGCCCCCAATCTCTTGTGTAATTCCTAGGATGAATAGCCCATATTTAAAGGGTATTCATGCTTCCAAAACTACGTAATCAAAACATAGGATCAATCTCTGATGCATGCATGATATTTACACTCTAATAAATAATACAACTGATACTACACTATCTCTGCACTCTAGTCTCAATTGGGTCTTTCTCAGAATCAAGATGCATGAGTTTCTGATGAGGGAATATTTGGTTAACTAGAGTGACACTTGTGGATGCGCTAGTGCAACAACTGACTGTTAACTCTCTATTAGTTCCTACAAATAGTTTGGAACTAATTTAACTGAACTTAACTCAGTAAACTGAGTGATCTATTTTCCAACTCATTTTAAACTCATACTGGACCCCTAAAAAATAGGGATAACATCTACATGACTTCAGAAATACTTCCAACTCGAAATTCCTAAGCTAATTAAGTTAATTAAACTTAATTAACTATTTACATGTTTCTACGAGAATAGAATTTGATTTTAATTCTTAGTTTAATTCAAGGAAAAATTAAAGTGGAATTTCTTGTTGCCATTTTTCAACACTCCCCCTAACCAAGAAAGGGATTATCAGCTACCCCGATCTTGTCTATGTGAAAATCGATTTTACATATTGACAATGCCTTTGTCAAAATGTAAACATCTTTCTCCTCCGTCAAAATGTACTCTAACAACATGATTCGCCTCAATACACAATCTCTGAGATGATGACAGATATCAATATGCTTGGACTGATCATGAAAAAATGGTTTTTTAGAGAGTTTGATACAACCTTGATTATTGCAGTCAATCACAGTTGGATCCAAATGCCGAAAAAACAAACCAACTAAGATATTCCTCATCATGTACTTTGCCTCACATGCTGCCTAACTTGTAGCCATGTACTCTGCCTCTGTTGAACTGAGTGCAACCGATCTTTGTTTCCTTATGTACCAAGAAACTACTGCTGACCCAATACTAAAGATCCCTCTTGATGTGCTCTTCCTGTCGGATGGACTCCCTGACCAATCTACATTAGTGAAGCCTTAAATCTTCACTCCCTCTATCTGTCTGTACCATAATCCATATTGAGAAGTGCCCCTGAGGTATCTCAACACATGCTTTGCCACCTTCCAATAAAACTTGGTAGGCCTAACCATCTCTTGAATAAGCTGGTTAACTGCATAGCACATATTTGGTTGTGTGTTCACCAAGTACATGAGTGAACCCATAAGCTATCTGTAAATAGTAGCTTCCACTACTTCCCCTGAAGTAGCATCCTCCTTCCTCCAATTACTTGCTAGAGGAGTCTCCATGGGTTTGATGCTCTCCATGCAGAATCTCTTGAGTAACTCGTTGGAATACTTGCCCTGAGACACAAACAACTCCCCATCTCCCTGCCATACCTCCATGCCAGGAAAGTAATGCATGATCCCCATGTCCTTCATCTCAAACTCTCTTGCAAGGCCATACTTGAAAGACTTGATCAAATGATCATCACTTGTCAGTATGGGATCATCAACATAAAGTACAATGATCAACAATTTACCTTCCACCAATATGTAGTACAGGTTCACATCTACTTCACTCTTCATGAAGCCCAACCCAGTGAAGTAGCTATCTATCCTAGTGTACCAAGCACAAAGTGCTTGCTTCAACCCATACAATGCTCTCTTGAGCTGGCACACATGCGACTCATGATCAAAGGTCTCAAAAACTTCAGGCTGCTCTATGTACACTCTTCCTCAACCATGCCATTAAGGAAGGTTGTCTTCACATCCATTTGATGTATCTTCCAACCCATCTGTGTTGATAGTGCCAATATAGATCTGATTGACGAGTGCTTTACAACAAGAGAAAAGGTCTCATCATAGTCAATCCCCTCTACCTGTGAAAAGCCACAGGCCACAAATATAGCCTTATGCTTCTCCACACTACCATTTGCAGCTTGCTTTATCCTATAAAGCCAAAGGGAGCTCACCACTAACTTGTCCTCTGATCTCGGGACCACATCCAAAACACTGTTGCGAACTATGGAGCCATACTCCTCCACCATGGAATCAACCCAAACCAAGTGCTACACTACTTCCTTAAAGGAATATGGCTTTGTCACAACACATTTTCCCATAAGAGACATGTATCTAATGTACCTCTCAAGTGACCTCCTCTCCCTACACTGAGAAGTGGGTGCTTCCACATTATCCGCACATCATCCAACAATCTGTCGGCCTCTCTAGTGCACTTTCTTCCCTCTCTGGAAAACTCTACCTAAGGGATGTCTCCACTCCCAGATCCTCTGCATGTGGTTGCCCCACATTAATCCTAGGTTCTTCAACCTTAGGAGATAAAAGCTCCTCATCCACATGTATCTCAGGCTCCCTCTCAAGGGAAACTCACATGGCCTTCTCCTCATCGAATCTGACATCCCTACGAACCAATGTCATCCTGATGGTCGACAAGTACACCCAATAGTTGTGAGGTGTATCAGTGTACCCCATAGATATCCCAAACTATGCTGTCATCTCAATCTTCTTCCGTGCATGTTTGGTCACATGGAAATATACCGATGACCCAAAAATCTTGAAGTTACCAACATATGGCCTCTTACCGGAATAAGCCTCCTCTGGTGTCTTCATCTCAAGTATCTGATGTGGGCAACAGTTCTGAACATAAGCCACTGTGTTCCATGCTTCATCCCACAAGTGAAGTGGTAGGTCCTGATCATGCAACATCGTCCTCGCTGCCCCTACTATGCTTTTGTTCTTCCTCTTGGCTACCCCATTCTGCTAAGGGTTATGGGATGTCGTCAACTCCTGTTTAATCCCTTTTGCTACACATAATTTCTTAAACACGTTTGAGACATACTCACCACTGTTATCACTTTGTAGATATTTAACCCTCTTGCCCGAATCTTTCTCCACCAATGCTTTAAACACACAAAACTTTGTGAAAGTTTGGTCCTATTTTTGCATGAAAAATATCCAACATTTACGAGAATAGTCATAAACAAATATAACATAATACCTGTGTTTAGCCTTGGATGTTGTCGAGAATGGTCCACACACATCTGAATGGACTCACTCTAGAATAACCTCTGATCGAATATCTCTGTCGTGAAAGGAAGACTTGGTGTATTTTCCCAAAGTACACTCCTTGCATGTATCAACTTGCTCAAGCGTACCTTTGGGAAGACTGGTAGATATCTGCTACAATATCTTCAAAGCCCAATGATGTAAGTGACTCAATCGCTTGTGCCACAACTCACCAATGTCTTGGCTCTGCACCCTTTCTACTTTTGTGCTCAAAGCAACACACTTCTCTACCTCCATATTATAAAGATTCTTCACCTGAATCCCTATCTTCTTTACTTGACTCATGGCTATGTGTCGAAGGAACGCCTTTCCTTTCAGAAAGATCACATCATAGCCTATATCCTCAAGCATGACAATGGATACCAAGTTCTTCTCCAGCCCTGACACAAACATAACATTATTCAAGGTGAGTGGAGCCTCCCTCTTAAAAGTAATCATGCCCAACCCAATAAGACTATACTTCCCATCATCCCCCATCTCAATATGCATTTGGAGATCTTTCTCCTCTAGTTCACTGAATAAATCTTTGTCGCCAATCATGTGGAATGAAGCTCCACTGTCTAAGTACCATACACTTCCCATCATTGATGACACCATGCATGCAGTGAGGGAAAAGTCCAATTCGAATTGAGAGGCCAAAGCCTCACCTGCCGGTCCTCTTGAGGACTTCTTCTTGGACTTCTTGAGTGGAAAATTTGTAGCAAAATGGCCCAGCTCATGACAATGAAAGCACTTAACTTTCATCATGTTTTTCTTCTTAACTCCATGATAAGAATCCAATTTGGAATTGGAAGCTTTCGCTTTCCCCTTATTTTCCTGAATCGCTAAGACACATTTCTCTTCATCAACAGCCTTTGATGAAGATCCATCCCTGGTGTTCCTCCTGATCTCCTCTTGCATCAAATCCAACCACAATCATTCCCAATCTAGCAGCTTCTCCCAACCATTGACAGAGTCTTGATGGTTCACCCCTTTGACTAGATGGGTGGTTTGTGTTGGTCATTCATTGATGACTGGAATCTATCTAGAATGATGGTTATATGGTTATATGCCTATGTATTATATGTATATATGTTGTCATGATTATGTTATACATGCACTATGTTGATTGGTTGATCTTGCAGATGAGATATTCTCCCCAAATTTTGCTAAGGTACGTTGGTTTATTGTGATTTGGTTTAACTGAGATAGTATGCCTTGTAGGAAAGATATCAAAATTACCAACAAGATGGTAGACTACAAAGATTATCCCTATGAATAATATGTGCAACGTGGTGTTGGGAACTCTTATGACTTACCAGACACATTGAGAAGCCTTAAGGAAGAAATAAGGAGTTGTAAGGCGGACAATGACAAAATCATGTAGGCACAAGAGAAACAAGTAGATGTTAATGCAATACTTCTTCAGAGTCTGTTAGAATTGCAGCGTCAGGGGCCACTTTGAATCAACCATGGGAAGGACGATAGAACTAATGGGGCATATGGAAGTAGGTCTCATGCTTGTCACAGGTCGAATAGAGATGACACAATGAGAGATGGCAGGTTGTTGGATACTCTAGATAGGAGAGGTGATGGATACATGTATTATTCTAGTTCTGATTCTCACAGGCATCATGATAGACATCGTTATCATCCTTACAGGACGAGTGATAGGGGATACTTGATAGATTAATTTAAGAAAGAGAAGACACCTAATTTTGATGGAGATTTGAAGAATTCAAAATATGCAGAGGCTTGGATACTTGGGATGAAGAAGTTCTTTGAGTTGCATAATTACATAGATAATATGAAGGACAGAGTAGCTATCTTTAGCTTGAGAGGTAAAGAAAATATTTCATGGGAAGATGTGAAGTGGGTTAGAGACATCAAGATGAAGGACTTGAATTGGCATGAGTTCAAGAGGCTTTTCATGAAGAAGTACTTGTCAAAAAGGTACTACGATAGTAAGGCCACAGAGTTCTATGAGCTAAAGATGGGATCAATGACATATGAAGAGTACACAACTAAGTTCCTGGAGCTATTAAGGTATGTATCATATATTAAAGATGAGAAGGCTAAATTTCAACAATTTGTCAGTGGTTTTCCATTAGCATTTAGAGATCGGATTGAGTATGATGAGCCTTGGTAACTTGAGGAAGTTATTGGGAAATTGAAGCATTGCTATGAACAATCAAAGTGTAAGAATGAATCTCAGCAAGGATGGAAAGGTAAGGATAAGGATAAAGGTAGAGGTAAATGGTAGTCGAAAATAAGAGGGCCTCATAATGTAGAAGAGAAAGGAAATGTGGCACCAAAAAAGAAGTTAAATGCATCTAGACATGGACATGGGTCACATCAACAACATAGAGGTGATGGTATTGGACAATTGGATTATTGGACATGTGGCAAGGAACACCTTAAGAGAGATTGTCCACAGAATTAGGGTGGTAGGCCTTAGATGTATAGTGCACACAAGGCACAGACTGTTGGGGATGTTGGACAGATCATTTATCGTATCTGTGTAGCACTGGATAATAGGCAAGTAGATCATCGGACATTTATTATTGAGATGGAAGGTAAGATTTGTGATCAAGTTGTTTCTATTTTGATTGAACCTGGATCTAATTATAGTTATTTTAGCCTTGACTTGGTGGATAAGTGTGGTTTGAATAAAGAAGAGCATTCAAAATCTTGATTAGTGCAGTTGGCTACAAGTAAAAATAAAAGAGTTCATCATTGGGTGAGAGCTTGTGCATTTGATTTGAATGATATGACTACCACAACACATTTGAATGTACTACCATTGGGATCATACAATATGTTGTTGGGCATGGATTGATTATACCTTCATAGGACCAAGGTGGATTGTTATGACAAATCCATTGAGTGCTTGGATGACAATTGGGAACTAAGAGTCTTACAGGGAAAGAAGAAAACCACATCAGTTAGGATGGCAACAACTATGCAGGCAAAGCCCAATCGCATAAAAGGGTGTGTGTTATTTGCAATGCATATTTCTAGCAACAAAGGTAAGGAAGTTGAGGATGCAGATGTTTTGACCAGGTACCCAATTCTACAACAGTTTCAGGATGTGTTTCCTGCAGAGATTTTAGAGTTTCCAAATCATAAGGAAGTAGACTTTTCTATTGAGTTGGTGCTAGGGGCAACCCCAACATCAAAAGAACCTTACATGACGAGCACACCTAAGTTTGTAGAGTTAAAGTTGTAGTTGAAAGAGATGCTTATCAAAGGATACATTAGGCCAAGTGTATCACCATGGGGTGCACCATATTGTTTGTGAATAAGAAGGATGGTGCTCTCAGATTATGCATTGACTACATGTGGTTGAACAAAATGACCATCAAGGACATGTATCTGTTGCCGAGGATTGATGACCTATTTGATCAGCTGAAGGGAACAACAATGTTCTCGAAGATTGATCTGAGATTTGGATATCATTTGATACACATTAAAGAGGAGGACATTTACAAGATAGATTTCTGGACTAGGTATGGGAATTATGAGTTTGTTGTAGTTCAATTTGGTTTGAACAATGCTCCAGCTACCTTTATGTGTTTGATGAATAGTGTGTTGCATCTGTATTTGGACAAGTTTGTTATTGTGTTCTTTGATGACATATTGGTATATTCTAAAAATGAGGAAGAGCATGTCAAGCATTTAGTAGCAGTGTTGAGATTGTTGAGAGAGCATCAATTGTATGCTAAGCTCAGTAAGTGCAATTTCTTTTAGATTGAGGTACATTACTTGGGACATGTTGTCTCCAAGGAGGGCATAGCAATGGATCCAGAAAAGGTAGATGAGCTGAGATCCTTCATGGGATTGGCAGGTTATTAGAGGAGGTTCATCAGGAACTTCTCACATATTTCTTATCATATTACATCATTGTAGTGGAAAGGTAAGAAGTTTGAATGGACATAGGAGTGTGAGGCTAGTTTTGAGCAACTTAAGCAGTTGTTGACACATGCTCCAATGTTAAAGATCGCAGATCCAAACAAAGAATTTGTAGTATGTACAAATTCTTGCAAGAGGGAAATTGGTAGATCCCTTATGCAGGAAGGACAGGCAATGTGCTATGAGTCATAGACACTGAATGAGCGCGAGTAGAACTATCCAACACATGATCTTGAGTTGGAAACGATCATTCATGCATTGAAGATGTGGATGCACTATATTCTTGGCAGGAGGTTTGTATTGATGAGTGATCATAGTGGATTGAGGTATCTCTTTGACCAGCCGAATTTGAACGTCAGGCAAGCTAGATGGTTGACCACAATTAGTGAGTTCGATTTTGAGATCAGATACATCAAAGGAAAAGAGAACCAGGTTGCAGATGCTCTTAGCAGGAAGGTACATGTGAATCATATAACATCTATGAGCTCTTATGGGAAAGAATTATAGGATAAGATCTTATAGGTAGGACAATAGAATGACAAGTATATGGAGATTGTGCATAGGTTGCAGTAGAGTACAAGTACTTGTACTGGTAGTGGTACAGGCACAAGTACATGTAGTGGTCAGGTACATGTACATATGTAGATGAATAGGATGCGGAATATCATTTCACAACAGAAGGATTGGTTATATTTAGGGACATGATATATGTGCCAGATAACAATGAGCTCAAGAAGGTGATCTTGAAGGAGTTTCATGCAAAACCATATTCCGGTCACCTAGGCTATCAAAAGACATTGACTGCAATTAAGAAGTTTTATTATTGGTCGAATATGAAGAAGGATGTGGTAGAGTTTATGGCTAGATGTTTGGATTTTTAGCAGGTAAAGGCTGAGTGTAAGCATCCAGGTGGACTGCTACAACTGATTGTGATTCAAGAATGGAAATGGGAGGTCATTTCCATGGAATTTGTCACAGGTTTTCCGAGGACAGTGAGACAACATGATTACATCTTGGTTGTTGTGGATAGGTTGACAAAGGTCACACACTTCATTCCAGTGAAGTCTACATTCTCAGCTAGCGATGTAGCATAAGTATTCATTAGAGATGTGGTTAGATTGCATGGTATTCCAAGGAATATTGTGTCAGACAGGGATGTAAAGTTCACTTCCAAGGTTTGGAAGGAGTTGTTTGTAGGTTTGGGCACAAAGTTAGCCTTAAGTTAAACTTATCATCTGCAGATAGATGGAAAAATTGAGAGGGTCAGCAGGATATTGGAGGATATGTTGAGGATGTACGTGATGCATTGGTAGATAAAGTGGGAGGAGTATCTCCCACTACTAGAGTTTGCTTACAACAATGGGTATCAGGAATATTTGAAGATCAGTCTATTTGAGGCATTGTATGGGCGGAGATGTAATGCTCCCATCAATTGGAGTGATTCGCTTAATAAGGTGTTGATTGGAACAGACATGTTAGTGGAAATGGAATAGGAAATGCAGGTAATCAAGAAGAATGAAAAAACAACAGAGGATAGGCAAAAAAGTTATGCAGACCAGAATAGTTTGTTTAAGGAGTTCTAGGTTGGGGAACATGTGTGCTTGCACATCAGACTGAAGAAGAGCTCCTTGTGGATTGGATCATGTGCCAAGATGGAACCACTATTTTGTGGACCTTTCAAGATTATTGAGAGGATTGGGCCAATATCTTATCGATTTGCACTAAGTCCGATAGTAAAATTCCATGATCTTTTCCATGTGTCATTTCTTAAGAAGTATGTTAAAGATGCTAATCATGTGATTGATTGGTCTATATTGTAGGTGGAGCCAGATGGAGAATTCTAGCCGAAGCTTCAATGTATATTGAAGAGAAAGGTGCTCATGCTCCAAAACTGAGCAATCGAGCATGTTAAAGTGTAGTGGAAGCACTTCGGGCCTGATGAAGCTACAAGGATGATGGCAGATCAAATGCGGGCTATGTATCCTTCCTTATTTATTGGTTGAGCAGATGTTTTGGTATATGTTTTGGGTGATCTTTTGATATATGTACATATCTATATGGATATAAATACCACCATGAGCTATGTTATAAAGCTCCATTAAGCAGTATGGGTGTCATGTTATTATGTTGGTTTTTGTTTTAGAAGGTGATCATTGTAAATACTGCATCGAGTTATGTTATAAATCTCCATGGGAAGTATCTTATATTTTTAGCATTTTTGTTGAGGTATAAGTGTGGTTGAAAAGTGAGGATGATGTCCCCCAAGGGGGAGGGTTCTGTAATAGCCATGGTGAAAATTCCATGTAATAAAAGTTAATAAAGGAAAAATAATAACCACGGTTGATGGGACACTTATTCCAAGCCGAATGTTGGGGAAAACATCCTAGTGTGGGTTGTCATTAGTTTATTATGGCTAAGGAAATTGGCAAAGGCAATGGCTAAGGCTTTGGAAAGGAAAAATGGCATTTTTGACACATTTATTTATGAAAATAATGGAAATTAGGAGAAAAGGAAGGTGAAAGGTCACAGGTTGCATGTGAGGAGGAAGATAAAGAAAATAGAGGCCTAATTGATAAAAAGGCTTTTGAGGATCAATTGGTAACTTTTGTTAGTTCAATTTTGGAGCTCTCTCATTATTCTATCTCTCTCTCTCACTCTTGGACGCTTAAAGTTTTCTTAGAGCACTTTGGAATTGGATCAAGAAAGTCAAAGAAGGCAAGAGGAAGGAAGAAGAAAGAAAGGAAGAGCATGATCAAGCAACTACAATAAGATTCTTTGTAGGTATCGATTTTCATGTGTGTTTTCCTTGCTAGCTTTGGCATGCATGGTATGGCATGTGGTTCTTTGTTGTAATGGCGTGGGTTTTTCCAGGTGTGATAGTGTTTTTAGCCTAGTCTTTCCATTTCTGGATAGCCATGGTGTGATGGGGTTCTCATGTTTTGGTTGAGCTGGATTGCTGGATGAATTTGAAGTTGAGTGAGGTGGATCTATGAATAAAAGAACACCTTGCCTAGTAACCCTTGAACCAGACTTTGTGTTGCAGTAAAGATGAATTTTGTGTTGCCTCGGTGGGCCTAGGAATCCACAACCAGTGAATGACAAGATATATGGTAAAGCTTAGAGGTGGGTGCTCTCCATCAGGCCTAGTAATCTCAGGATGGGATATGCGGTAAATCTTGGAGAGTGGAGTCTCAGTTTAGGGCCTAGTGATCCAATATGGATTGCAGTAAAGCCTGAGAGACTAGGAGACAGGAAAATTCCTCACAGTGTAGGTGGAGAAATCCGATGGTATCCATGCTTGTTTTGTCCTAGTGATCTGGTGGGCATCATGGTAAATCCCGTTATTACATGTTTATTGCTTTGGCCTAGTGATCCAGTGTGGATTGTGCTAAAGCTTGGTTTATATTGATGAGGGTGAGGTGGTTTAGCGTTGGTATGCCCTGATTGGTTCTTTTGGTTTGAGTCCCACATTCATGCTTGAAATATGGCACAAGGGTGATTGGCTGAAGAGAGGATTTGCTCAACCAATCTATGGTCATGTGGAACATGGTAGTCTTATCCCGTGTTGGATTTTGCATTCATTAATAAGAGGTTCTTTCTTGGTATTGTGTAAATATACTAGTTTATTTGAGGATTCTATGGCTGATGTATCCTTGATATTTCTGTTGTTATTATGTTGGTTATAAGCATATATTATGATAGTGATGATGTATGGCTCTCCTCATGTTTTGATTTGTAAATGAAGGTATAATGTATCTATGACCTAATAGAGGATAATGCAACTAATGATATAAGGGGTCAATGCTTCTTAGCGATTCTCAGATAAATATGAGGACCCTATGCTAAGATATGTTGTTTAAACCTGTAGATTACATATTTGTGACGTGTTTAACAAAATGGTTGTCATGGATAGTAGGGGTTCAGTCAAGTCCTTGTTCAATAAATTGCATTTGTATCATTATTCTGTTGTTATCTTTTAGTTCTGAAAGTTTCATTGAGTTCTGGGCAGTGACATGGGCTTCGAGCCTAAAAAAGTGCCACAAATATCAGAGTCAGGCACAAGTATGAGGAGAAAAATCCCCAGACACATGCATACCCATGTTGAAGGAGCGCATGGAGTCTCCTGGACGCAATCATGTCCATATCAAGGGAGCATCCTAGGGTGTAATGGTCTAACACCTCACTAGGACCCAAGGGTAGGTTACCTTAGTGGTTGGGATGGCTCTTGGGAGTTATTTTGTTGATGTGGAAGGTATGAATGGTGTGTTTATATCGATTCCACTTCCTTAAGGTAACTTAAGAGGGTGAATCCCATTATAGTGGCCTCTTGTCGCATATTTACCCTGGTTGGTCGATTACTTGGGTAGATGTGGGATGAGTGTGTTATAAAATGGGTCGTCAATCTAGAAATTAATCTCTTCAATAGCTTAAATAATACATAAAAGCCTCTACTGGATCTTGTGGAGTGGTGCTCACATTAAAATTTGATTAGCATCCATTGTGGGAAAACCATGTCTGGAAGAAACATGGAATTGTTGCATGTCAAGAAGGCCCTTGAGGCACAAGGAAGATCCTTGCTGACATATACCTCTTTGTGGGACACAAAGGGACATTAGGTTGGATGGGACTTATGTGGGATACCTATTTGTGAAAAACCTACAAGAACACCCGGTTGGATGCACTTCATGGAACCAACAAGTGGAAGACAAACTGGGCCAATAAAAACCTGTTTACTCGATTAAAGGAGGCTATGAATCACTATTTTTTGTTGGGAGATTTCCACTAAAATCTTCACTTTGGAAAAACATATGGTGAAATAATGATCTCCCAAAGATCAATGCATTATGTTTGACGCTTTCCCACAAGAAACCCCTAACTGCTGAGAACCTTAGGAAAAGAGGAATTCAAAGGCCCTCGAGATGTCCCCTGTGCAAACAACATGAGGAAACAATTTCCCATATTTTTTTATCTTGTCTTTTTACCAAGAAAGTCTATATTGATGCCCTCTCTTCATTGTACAATAGAATTCGTTAAAATTATGAACTTTAGGAACTTCTCTCCACCCGGACCAAATTCTAGAATGGTATTGGGAATCTATCCGTAAATTCTTATGTTGGAAAATAATATTGGCAAGGAACTGAGCCACTTTAAAAAATCATCTTCTTGTCACTGAATCAACTTCCATGAAAGTGTTATGTATGTGTGGTGAGTTTGGCATCATCAAATTAGGAAAATCAGACCAAACTCTCGACAAGAGGGAACATGATTGGGTGTCCAAGCTCAAAGACCCTATAAGAAAAGGAACTATACAAACCCATAGACTCACCCAAGTAACAAGCGACTGGCTACTCAGGTTATCATATCATGATTTATCCATTAGGAAGGAGAAAAAGGCTAGTTAGATTCTTCATTTTTATGTTGCCTAAAAAAATCCAAGGATGGCAAGAGGGGGAGGGGTATTGTACAACCCCAATGCAAAATCGTTTACACAATATGCTTGGGGGTCGGGATCTATGACCAACAATTAGGTCGAAATGCACGACTTGTTGCAAATATTTCTTTTGACAAAAGCTATTCAAGTGGCTAATAGAACAATCCTTGGAGACTCGTTGATCATTATCCAACACCTTCACTTTGAAACTTGGCCAAACTATAGTCACTTAGAAAATATTTTGAAGAGAACCAAAGTCTTGCTGGATGAATTCACCTATAAAGATTTCTTCCATACGCTAAGGAATCAAAATATTGAAGCTGATAAGAGTGCTAATTGTGCATGCCATCTTAAAACTAGGAAACTTGAAATCAATGGGGCTCAAAGCTGGTGTAATCTTCCTTAATGATAAATATGGAAATAAGGATCAAAATGGCTAGTAAATAAGCACATATATGGAATCAATGTTAAAGTATGTATAATTTTTTTCTCCATATTAGGAAAATATACCACAAGGGGGAAAGGAGTCTGACTCATGTTGTGGCACCTCATAATCATTTCAATCATGCATGTGACACAAGCCTTATTTCATTCCAATGTATGATATAGCATGTCTTGTACTTCTCACCCGCTCAACAACCAGAGTTCTAGTCCAATGCATCTCAAATTCTTGAAAGCATGATGGATTTCCATATGCAAGTGTTTATGAAAGGTCCTATAGAATTCAATTCTCATACTTTTGGGATACACCGACATGGTCATAAAATGATGATCCATATCTCTCATTGCTACAAAGGTTCATCCTTCCATTTTTTTTTTTTTTTTGAGAGTATGGGCTACTGAATTTGGAAGATACCATGGCCCCCAAGCTAGGCAGTCAAAGCAATGCTCAAGCCTAAAAGTCACAATATTCGCTTAGGGTAGAGCTCAGGCTTGAAGTTTTAATCCATTATGATAAATTAACTCTCAATATTATTGTGCGTATACTGGACTTCTCTACCAGCTCTTTGGACACTGATTTTTCCTAGTCAAGAACATAATCATCATTTGGAATGTCCTCTTTTCAAGAATACTACAACACAAAAGAATTGTAAGGTAGCAGTGATATTGTAATGTGAAACTTCTGTGTGAAACTGCTAGCGTCCATAGAAACTACAACATTCTTTGTGGCATTGTCAAGTAAGAAAACTATATATTTTTATTGGACGATCTCTTCACTATGACTATTTAATTAATTATGCGAGATTTTGTCTTAGAATTTAGTTTTTTGTGGGCTAGCTTCGACCCTCACTCCCTTCCTCTGGGTTGGAGCAAAGATGCTCTCTTCCTGGAGGACAAACGACTCACTCAACAACATTGGCTCGACTTTGAATTTCCTGGGGGGTGACTGTGGTTAATGGGCAGCAAAAAAGTTGGTGGAACCAATATATGGAGGGGTCCCATAGGAAGTGTAAAGAGTAGCAAAGGCGTGATGATAATTAATTGTAGATGTGCAAACTTAGTCACTCAGTTGAAGAAAAAAGTGGATGTGCTACAAGTAGATTTTCTTGTCTTGAATTTGAAACTAACAGAGTATAGGTTGTCCACAATCCATGTAATGGAGGAAAAGTAGTCCCGAAAAGAACAATTGGTTAGGCAAGATGATGAGATGGAGGCATTACACAATTAGCCAAAGGACCTACATGACCAAATCAATATGTTGAAAGTTTGGATCAACAAGAATGATGATGCAATCATGCCATATGAAGAGCAGGATCTCGACTTTAATCAACTAGTATTTTGGGAAGACCACTAACTCTTTTTAAGTATGTTACCATGTAAATTTTTCCTCTTACTAGGTAGCTTTTGTTGACTCTATAGCTTTAGGAGTGAATTGAAATTTGATACCCTATGCAGTCTAGTAATTTTGTTATCAGAGGTATTTAGCTCTATGGCACTACAGGATGATGCTTATAATGTAAATTCTCCCTGCATATTTGTTGCAACCAGGCACAAATTTATTATAAAGTATTACTCATCTTTGCTAAAAAAAAAGTATATAGATAATGATTCTATCACACCCTTATATTACCTATGCTGGGAATCCATGCTACTACTCCCTCCAAGGCCTCTAATTCCAAAATGCGCTAACGCTCATGCTTGACCTCCTCTTCAGGTTCATGAATTTTAGCTTGAAATTTGGTTGGAATGTGTTTGATAATTGTCAGCTAAGGACTCCACCTTGAAATGGGTTTGAGAGTCACCCATCGAACCACAACCACCTCCTCCTTGCGGGAAATGAGCGCATTGCCTCATCATGGTAGTAGGGGGAAGGAGAGAACTAAAATAATTAAAGAGGTTTCAAGTAGAAGGGATGAGGAGGAAAAAGATCCAAAAGAAGAAGAGCTTATCCTACAAGAGTGTAATTGAAGCAGATGAAGTTGAAGCGAGATACTTCGCTTCTGATAAATCCAATGTAGGCGAGAGAAAAGCGAGGAATATATAACCATGCTATGTTATGATTGAAGGTGGCTAGGTGCTAATAGTCATTACAAGGTGGGGTTGTGCCTAGAATGGAGGAGAACATGATATGTGAGTCTATAGAGCCTCGCACCAAGAGAAATCCCTTATAACAAAGACGCCAATGCGTCTAGTATGAGTGGGAGTAATAGCTGCCATGGTCCATTGACGGAGGCTCCCAAATAGATGAGAAGCATTAATGTGAGATGGAGCAATGGGCTATAGAGGGGGTGGTGTAATAAACCATCTATCATATTGACGAGTTTGCATTTGTGATGACAAATAGTGACACCCTGATTAGGTTGAAATGCATTATCTTATTTTATAAATCAAAAAAGTTTTTTAAGCAATTAATCAAACATCAAAATGATACTTCTATTTTTAAATTTTACTCCAATATTTTAAAAAAATTTATTTGATATTTTTTGAAATATATTAGAATAAAAATTATTTTAATATGATTTGTCTTTAGTGAGACATTTTGGAAGCTGTTCCGTGGGGTTTTCCGGTCTAATTTCTCTCAAATTTGGCAGGAATTTATTGAAATTGAAAGCTTTATGGGTAATCCCTGCACAATCGAAGTTCCCTAGGGTTTTTCAGGGTGATGAATCCATATATACAGTCAAAAAACAATTTTAAATAACACAAATCAAGATTTCACCTCAAACTTTTTCGCCAGATTCTGGCACCAGAAAGTCCAAAAAGTCTCACTAAAGACAACTCCATTTTAATACGCTAGTTTTTTAAACAAATGGTTATGGATTTTCTATTAAAGCAAATGGACTGTTGGAGTAGGGCTTGGAGAATAAGGCATTAGTAGTTTTGAAAGACTTGATTTTAATAAAGTGACCCTCAAAACTAGATCTCGATATGCAAACCTTTGAGATAAGGAGACTTTAATTGAAGAGAGCTTAATTATGGACATTTTATTCCTTTTCTATTATGAACCAGTTCATGTGTGCACAATTGATGAATTGAAAAGTTTAGACTTTAATTGAAGAGAGCTTAATTATGGACATTTTATTCCTTTTCTATTATGAACCAGTTCATGTGTGCACAATTGATGAATTGAAAAGTTTACTTGTTGAGGCATAAGAAGTATAGAAATATACACGATATGTTAGATATCATGCTATTCTAGTTCTTATTGAAGCCTTAGTTCTTGAAAGTCTTCTTCATATGGTCTACAATAATCTCATGCATTTGGTGGAATTGGAGGAATTGCAAGAAACTGGAAATTCAATATAAATTTTTAATTCATTGGAGGATCCTAAATCAAGTATTCTAATATTTTCGGGTTATTTTTATTTGTCTTGTCAACATGCCCCCAACACCAGAAAATCAAACTAATCATGCACGAGATAATGGAAGATTGTAAAGCATTGTTGCTTGCTCCATTTTGATGTTATCTTTCATTTGAGTCTAGTTATTGTACATAAATACATTAAACTTGATGTAGTTGTAAATCATGATAGGAAAGTAGGTTTGAAAGAGCCAAAATTGTACATTGAAACTTCCTGGATTTCAAGGAAGGTAATGTTGTGGACCTATTAGACCTAGAGAATGTGGAAGTCTAAAGACTAATGTTAAATCCTAGGTTGTTTTTTTTTACTTGTCATACCTATAATATATGATTATGTGCATGCAAAATAGGCCATAAAATTATGCTTTAACAATACTATATTTTTTTTTATGATGAACATAAACTTGGTGAGATGCAATATGAAACAAATGATTGTCTTTTAACATAGATGGATCTAGAAACGTTTATTTGTGCACCACTCCTTGTTGATTTTCATTACAAATTGAACCCCCTTGACATTGATGTAAAATGATGAAGTAAGAAAACAAAAAGAGAAATGACTCTCAGGGAGAAATAAGGAGAAATGTTTCTTAGGACAAAAAGGGGAGGATCAATGTGTTTCCAACAATTCCAAAGGGGCGGACTATTGGCCAAATTGTCGTTAATGACAAAAGGTGTTGAAGGTTTTATGTATTTGCTAGTGTGTCTTAAAGTTGAGTACGTATTATTGTCCCTATGCATGGATGATCATGTAATGTGTGAGGTGAATTCCTTCTCAAATTTTGTGATGTTAAGGGCTATCTTGTTGAGATGGTTATGTTGCAGAGGTAAGCTATAGAGGTACACAAAAATATTTTGATGCAAGAGGATGAAAGTTAATTCTTTGGCTTATGTAATAATTAAAGTTGTCTTATGTTAATGCATGTTATTTTAATATTTCGAAATTAATTTTATGTGTTTCAACATTCAAAAGTTCAAAGAGTTTGGAAACGAAGAGACAACCCTAGAATGAAAAGATGCAAGCTTGCCTTTGCATAAAAAAAATACAACAAATTTGTGGTTTTCTCACTTTAAGGGTTTCCACTTATATGTCCACATGTGTTGCTTTTGTATGTTGATTTTTAAGATGTAGTTGAATGTTGTTTATGTATTAAATCTGTGTTTTATATGAAGTAATGCTGCTCATTTAATAATGTAGATAAATATTGAAAATAAAAGTAAACATAAATTTGATGTACATGAATGTACTATACTGATTTAAACCCCTCTTAGTATAGTCAAATTTTCAACACAAGCCCACCTATAATTAATTTATTAGTCAAGGATGTGATCCTAAGCTAATCTATATCAATAGGTTTTTGCATCAATAAAATCTCAATATAGTTGATAATAGAATCCATCAATCCCTAGAGGGGAATACTTTTAATCATCACTTAAGTAGTCTAATCATGGAGACATCCAAAGCCCTCTACACCTAGTGCATAAAGGGTTAAGGCCATGTGGAAAACTTTTCTAATAGTTTGAATCATACCAAATTCCTCAAATTTAGCCACAAACAAATATAGATGCTAAAGCTTTGTGAATAAAGCTTCCACCATATGGAAAAAAAACTAGCTAAATCTAGGCATCTATAACACAAACAGAATGAAATACCATTCCACATAATCATGGACTTTCTAAAATTCCATATTAATCAAAAGGTACTTTTATCATAGGCAGATGACCCACTCAAGAACTTTCCAAAACCACTAGTACATTGTCCAAGATAAATCAGCCTAAATTGAAACTAGTTTTCTTTGGCTTGGTGATCTAAGGTAAAAGGTAGCAATGCCCCAAGGCCAAGGCCTTGGCCAAAATATTGTAAGATACATTGAGGAGATTAATTAGCCTCCATGTAGAAAAAAAATATGGATTACCCACTTTGGTGTATATTTGAAGCCTCTATTGATAACAATCCCAAACGAGTTCTTTTGGACTACCTCTTTATACACCTTGATAAGTTCAAGCCCAACATAAAATGTGCGGCTTTAAAAAACTCACACTAGAATCCATCAAGAATAATATATAGATAACATCATCCATCACCATAAGTTCTAACAAATTCCCAATTCCCCATTCTTTCTTGCTCAAGGGAAATTTTTTGAGGAACAATGTCAATGCATGTTGATTAGCCACCCTCCATGCATCTATCGTGCACTAGGATTGTAATATAGTATGATAGTCTTCAATGATGCTCAATACATTCCTAGATTGTTACCTTCATTGACTTCATATTCAACGCACTAATATTCTTGTATGCTCCCTTGATAACAAGCCTTTAAAAAATTCCTTCACAGAATAATCACTAATTTTAACTATTAGAGCCAAGACAAATTTTGGCACCAAAAACCTTTCGAGCTTCAATAAATGTATTAATTTGGAAACTCACAATCAAATAGATTCATAATAGGGAGTAAATTGAAGATGCTGAGAGACCTCAAATTTGTCCTTGTTTATTTTATGACACAAGCACCTCACAATTGGTATCTAACAACTAACCCTCATAGGGATGTTGTAATTTAGTTTATGGAGGCATTCTACCATTCTATACAACCATCCTTCTCTTGTAGCTTGGGTATCATGATATAAATACTTAACATGATTATGACATAGGTTGGTTGTTGTTTATAAGATACACTTATAAAATATCGAGGCTTCAAAAGCCTTATTTTGGTACAAACAAGAAATGGAGAAAATAATGGATTAATGGTAAAAAAGAGTGACCTACCCCAAAACCTTCATTTCTCTACCTCCATCACAGTAAAATAAAAGTTTATTTCTCTAACAACATGGATTTTTTGAGGCACTTCATATGTTTGTTGTAATCAACCCTAAACATAGACCAAGGGAACCATAACTTGAATGAATCTACTCTCTTATACTTATGGGGGGTATAGAGGCCAAGTTTGGCCTCAAGTACATTCCAATTCATACAATCCCACTAACACATGTGAATAAGGTTAGGCTCAATTTTTTTAGTATAAGTGATTCAAATCAAATCCACAAAAGACTGTCAAGAACCTTGACTGTATCGAGTTGAACAAATCCTTGAAAATTCCAAAACAACGATCAAAAAATGCCTTGAACCAGTGGCCATGGCAGCTGACGTGGAATGACGAGGACCTCGGTCAAAGCACGCTGACCGAGGCCCATGGAGACTGCACAGGAGGTTAAAGCAGCCCCTGGGAGCCCCGAATCAGGAAAAGGAGGTGATCTCGATAGCGCTAATCGCGCATCGCTGGGTAAACAAGGCTAAAATGGAAAATCCTTAAGCACTCAGTCGCGTTGGGGGGCCGGAGAGCCGCGGGCGGATAAACAAAAAGCGCTAAAGGACAAAGGCAGGGCCTGCGCTTTGAAAAACCGGCAGTATCGATCGGGGCGCCCTTGAACGGTAAGAGGTTTTAGAGGAGAGCGAAGCGATCCCATTCAGTGATCGATGCGTGGCAGCAGAGGTGAGAGAAAAATCACTGTGATCGCGTGCTATCGGTCGAGCAAGTCAACCGCGCTCGACGTGCGTACGACGTTGGATCTAGAGGAGCCCAGATCAGACGACTGAGATTGCGCCCGATGGAGGAAGCAGAATCGACAGGGGATTAAGTCACGTTCTAAAGGGATTTGGAGTCCATTTGACCGCCACGATGGAGAAAGAACGCATACACGATGTAACGAAAGAAACGAATCAACGAAGCATGCTAGAACCAGTTAGATGGAGACACGTGGCCACTTCCTGAGCGTTCATGCTGACGCCGAATAGGGAACTCCAAGTGCAGCTGCAGAAGGAGAATCGACGCAGGTGGGAGAGGAACTGAACAGGCATAGGGATCGAATGGTTAAAGCCATGAATAGAGACAGTGAAAAAAAGAGATTTTGAGAGGAGTCCAAGCGAGACAGTGAACAGTGCACCCGAGAGGAGGACTGAACACAGAGAACAGTAAAGCCAAGCAGAGGAGACAAAGGGCCAAGCTGACCACAGGCAACATCGAGCACTAGAGAGCTTGAAGATTCAAGCCTTCCCATAGAGGAATCTGTCCGGACTGAGCATCACATTTGGCTCTTTCCACTATAGACCGAGGGTCACAGAGTTGGTAGGAAGAACAAGAGTCTGTGTACTTCGAGTGGCTTGGGGAATCCAAGAACCACCCTACCTAGAAAAATATAATTCAGGAGAACTCACATTGAGTCCCTGTATTTGTAATTCTCTGCTTAAAGACACAATAAAACAAGGCCACCATTGAGAGCTGGACCAGAGATGTAGCCCTCGAGAATAGGGTGAACTCTTTATTAAAAACTGTTTGTGTCTTTGTGTTGCTTACTGTATTTATCTGCTGTCTTTCCATTTAAATGTCTGTGTATTGGCAATCTGATCGATCTGTTGCTTGAATAACACAGAACACACACCAGCACATGAGTCTGTAATACCTTTTTGTTTAATAAATCTTCAACTGAGGTCACTCATAGGGTGATTATCAGATCACTCAAGAATCCATTTTGATTTGAATAACCCATAAAAGTAATTATTATTATTTTTTGTTTATTAGATAATGTGAGCCCTGAGATGACTAACACACCTAACTTATGGCTTGAGTAACTGCGACCCAAGGGCATCTAAGCCATCAAAGTCACCTGGGCATCATATATCGCCTAGGCCACACCATCTCTTAACACGATTGGATTTTTTTCACATGAAGTTTTGAGCTAGTGACCTTTATACCATATAGTGCCTTAACAGAACACCCTATCACCATTTGTTGTACACCCCATTGGAAAAAGTAAATAATATTATTATAGTACTACTATTATTTTATTATTTTAGAATTATTATTTTAATTATTTATTATCCTTATGACCTAAAAAGGTCTAATAACCTTGAGTTAATTTGAAGATAGGGGGACAGGAGAGTGGCTCAAGGCATTTATGGAGATCATCATATTGGAAGTAGGTGGGAAGTGTATTGAACGGAATTAGATGGAAGCCATGGGAGGGGAGTTATGACAATTATGATGGGTGGTTGGAATTCATGGGGAAGGGAGGCATAAGTGTGGGGGAGTGGGGAGGTTAATGGGATGACTATTTTTTTTGGGTTTTGGATTCATGTAGAAGGAAGGGTGAGAGGGAGAACAGAGAGGAGGGAGGAAACTAGGAGAGGAGAGTGAGAACTTAGACTTGGTTTTGGTTTGTAGTTTGGAGGGTGTTGGATCAATTCCAGACACACTGCAACTGCGATTGGACTTGGGCTAGGTGGGATAGGGAACTTGTGGAGGTTCCCTAGGCCAGGAATTCATATAGACATTCCTAGTTGGCAGGGTGGCATATTTAGTTAGGTCGTCCTAATAGGAGCACTACAATTGTGCCATCGTACCAGGTATTTTTCTTGTCGACGTTTGAATTATGGAAATTGATCAGAATCAATTATGTTACATATTTTATATATGTTATTGTAAAAAAAAATGTTGTGTTTAATTATGTTATTTTATTTATGCTGTGAAATTGCTATGAAATCTTGTGGGAAAAATGGTTAGAGGGCCCCAAGATGGGTCTTTACATGCGGTATTAGACCCCAAAAACAAAATTTGGGCCTAAAACCCTCCTACACACACACTAACACACTTGTTCCAACCCCAATGCACCTCTAGGAGATCCTTACCTGCAAGTAAAATAAAAAGGATCAAACAATCAATAAATAATTATAGATAATATAAGAGGAGATAACCAATGAGCCAAAAAAATAGATAAGGTTGAATGAAATCAAAATGGTGAAAATCCCCCTCCCACCTCAAATAGAAGCCCTCCATGTGAGAGAACATGTAAAATGACAAACACTACCCTACCCCTGGATTTCCCCTCCATGTAGTTGCATAAGTCACGCATGTTGGATACATATGCAGGGATCTATATTATTTTGTCATATCCTTGTTTACAAGTCAAAAATAAAAGATCATGGTCAACTTAATCAACAACAAGATCAAATAAGATGATAGGATTTCTTTTTAAGATATAAGATAGGAAATCGAAAGTATAAGACATTGATATATGTATTTATTAGTATATAGACAAGAATACGTCTTTTAGTTTTCCTATTAAGTTTTCTTCACAATGAATTCATTATTTTGACCTTTCACGACCTCCACATGTTTATTGCTTATTATTTCAGTATATGAAATGCTGCTCAACTCTCCAACCAACATATCGATTGCTTATTATAGTATCTTAAATGCTACTCGACTCTCCAACGAGCTAATTCAACCAATTGCACAAATATTTATGTGCATGCAACCCAAACCACAAGAAGATAATTTGGGCTCTCCTCAATCAAGCGAGTCTCAAAATAGAAGCATTAACTATAGGCAAAGGTAAACCTGGTTTGTAGCAACCTTTATCAAACAATATTTAGAGTGGATAAATCCACTTACTGGGCATCCATCATGTAAATAACAGGCACATTGTCATGCCTTAATGTAACTCTTGTTACAACTAGGCTAGGACATGTTGTACATTATGTCATTGTAGATAAAAATTGAATTCAATGGCATCGAACTTGGCTTCCATGTGTCTGAAAAGTCAAGGGTTTGCTTGGGAGTTATAAGAAAGACTGCAAAGTGCATTGGGTGGGAGTTGGAGTGGGAGCATACGAGGTTTGATCCTAAGGTGGCCATTGTCTCCTTGGGTGAATTTCTTTTTATCGAAGAAGGATTTTGACATTGGTTTAACATTGTTCGTAGGAAAATCCTCCTTTGCAGGTTTGTGTTGGGAAGGTCCATGCAATGGAAACCAAGGTGGTGGAAATGAATAGTCAAAATGTTGTGAAGTCCCAAATAATACAACTAAAACAATATCTAAAGGCTGAAACTAAAACAATAATTTCTCAAGTTGGAAAACATAGATGTTGTGACAACATGATATGGAAATGAAAATCCTGAAAACTAAAAGATGCAAATTTTAAAAAGCAACAAGTATAAACTCATTGATGGAACCAAGAAAGGCTCATCCTCAAGGGTGGAGGATGTGTTCCCCAAGAAATATTATGACCAAAGGAAACAACCCCTCATGTCCCCAGGATGACGGAGATAATTGTTTGATCTTTGTGAGCCATCACATTTCTATTGGGATTTTTTCTTTTACTTTAAGTGGGTAATGTTATGGGATCATAATAATGCTAAGTAGGCACCCACTTTCTCATTCAAATGCCTATGAGGACAATAACAAAAATATTTAGGTCAAGGAGAGGAAATTTAGGGAGAAGCAGGGCTAGGTAACTTGTTTGCATCCCAGAAAGGGAAACATTGTCTAAACTTTGATATGTGACCAGGGATTCACTTCAAACACCCATGTAGAACCATGTGTACTTATAAAAGGAATATAATTGGAAATCAACCATGACATTAAAATCCTCCAATACATTGCAATATTATTTATTATTATTGAGATTATAATAAGAAAGCTCAAGGTCAAATAAGTTATACAAGATAGACCTGCAACTAAACTTGAGCGCCTAGTAGGTGAATTTGGTTTCATTACCTTCACTCACGTCATTCAACCTGTTAATGAAAGAGTGGAAAAACTACCAAAAAAAGGGTAGTAACAAAAGAAAAGAAGAAGAAGCTAAATTATAAACATTGTGACCTTTGTGTACAAGATAGTGAGTTATGAAAATTCTAATAAATCCCATCAGAAACCACCTGATCCACAAGAATAAGGAGAATAAGATGTCATTCCCTTTCAATAAAAATGGGAGTCACTATGTTCTATTGTGTCCTACATTCATCACGAGGAAAGAAATTGTCTTGTTAAAACATAAAAATGAAAAAGGAAGGGGAACTGTGACAAGGGTATATATTGTAGTAGGGATGAAGTGACATATCAAATATTGGAAAATTTGGAAGTTTCAGAGTAGCATCATTGGTTTTGGGAATTATAGCATAGGTGAATTAGCAATTGGTATAATGCTTTGAAGACCCAAAATAAATATGTTTGAGGAAAGATTAAGCTTGCACTAATAATAGTTGCAGAGTTCATTGGAAAACACACACACACTAAAGTGTGCCTTATTATAGTGCACAAGAGGAGGTAGATCCAATTGATGAACCAAGTGATTTAGTTAAACCAATAAGGTAAGAAGCAAAGGTATCACCCTTTAAATATTTGTATCTTTTAGCTAGCTTCATGATGCTCAAAGCAAATTTGCACTAGAGCCCAAAATAGGTGGAGATGGGTACAATGAGTAGGGAAGCATAGTAGAGTGTGGAATGAGACAATTTAACTCGTTATGTAGGATCTAATTCAAGAGATATATCATTCAATTCAACTTTACACCTATAGAAAAAAATCCACTGTAGAGAAAGAATAAACTTAGCTTCAACGAAAATACAATTTAGAAACAAAATGCAATGATTCACAAGAAACAAATATCGATATTTCCATGGCACCATAGCTTTCTTGAAGAAGGCTTTAAAATTCAGATCTTCCTCCATGTAGCGCAACACATAAAACTCTAAGGAAAAATGAAAAAAATGAAAAATGAAGCAATTGTACCATAGATCAGAGGATTTTGTCTAGGTCTACCACCGAAAGTGAGATATATAGGGCACGTGGGCTTCATGCAGAGCCACACATTTCCGAACCACGATTTCATGGAGAGTGTGGAGATTTTTTTTTTTTTCCCAAAGAAAAAGTCTACAACTTCTATTATATAATAAAATAGGTTACATAGGTAGATGCTTCAATTCTTACGACTTTTAACGCTTTCAAGTGTTTCTCATATCTGTATGAAAAAAAACCTATTGTAGTTGTTTTACAGCTACCATGTGCCAACATTGGCTTACATGTTGCCATGACCTTACAAAAAGAGACTGACAACAAAGCTATCTATGAAAATATAGTCCACATAAGACATATTGTCTTCCAAAATAGTCACCAATGAATATATACATATGGTTGATCTGTAGCATGTGAAAAGTGTAAAAATAAACAAAACGTCTTCAATAGAAAATTCTCGCATATGATTCATGAGAAAACATTTTTCCTGCATAAGAGGTCTCAATTTCTAGTCAGACCTGAGGGTCAAAGAAAGATTTTTTTTTGAGGCCTTCGTTACTCATAGAGACCAAACATGTGCCTTTGTCGAGATCTAGTCCAATTTTGCAGAGCTAATCTTCCTCTTCGTTTTTGTGCCTTTAGATGTGATCACAAGACTCTATGTAAGAAATTTATTTATTTTTATTTATTTCTTCCATGAGAGGAAGCAAAGTGGGGTTCCTGAGCACTAATTTTTTTTAATCCATTTTATAACCACTTGAAAATCACCATATAGATGGACAGTTCTAACATTGTTGGAGATAGCAAGAAGAAGGATGATGTGGAGAGTGAAGAGTTTGGTGAGATTATTTGTAGCAGGCCCAATGTTGGAAGATGAGGAGAGAGAATGCGAGTCAAAAACATGTAGAATTCCCCCCTATGCCTCTAGTTGAGGGGAGACCTTGAACTATCACATCAAAAATTTCCTAGGGTGAGTCAGTTTGTATAGCAGTAGGCTCAAGAGGAAAGTAATGACTAACAAATGAGGATGAGGGGGATAAAGAGAGAATAGGCAGACATTGTGAGGAAACTTTAGAGGAGTTAGGGGGTCTATCTTAAAAATAACAACATTTCTTTCAAGACAGATGCCCCAACTGACACACAAAGGATGTCCTTTGAGGTTTTTTGGAAGGTGGCTAGAGAGCTATGGTTTAAAACAAATATTGATGTT
The DNA here is from genome assembly GCA_000404065.3 of Pinus taeda. Taxonomy (NCBI): domain Eukaryota; kingdom Viridiplantae; phylum Streptophyta; class Pinopsida; order Pinales; family Pinaceae; genus Pinus; species Pinus taeda. Next base: position 534,616 of record APFE030436409.1, on the reverse strand, counting down.
CTCAATAGACCATTACAAGGCATGGGGACATAACATTTTAATTCCACCCAAACTTGTTTTGCAAAAGGACAATTTATACAAGGGTAATTTATAGATTCAATGTTAGGTTTCCAGAGAAGGCATATGTTGGGACCCTGGAATGGCCTTTTTTTGAGGGTGTCTGAGGTAGGGACTTTCTTTTTTAACATAAGCCACATGAAAAATTTAACCTTTAGGGGTAGCACAATTTCCAAATGATGTTCCCCCATTTGGGAGGATTTTTAGTTGCTTGAAATCGAGATAAGTATCCATATTTTAGGGCATACTTCCCATGAGGACTTTTTTTCCATATAAGCTAGTATTCACTATTAGATATGGTAAAATTTGTGAATTTATACCTTTGATATAATTCTCCCAGACAATACTGCATCCTCACCTTCAAGCTAGAGGTTCGTCATCGACATGTAGGATTGTTGACCTAAAGGTAGAGGATTGAGGGATACATGGGATAGAGAGAATTTTGTTTTATTAGCCAAGAGAGGTATCATAGGGTCAAGGAGGCAATACCAATATATAATTATAATCCAAGGATCCCTTCCCAATAGAACATTTTTACCATTCCCCACCTTCCAACAAAGGCGGTCACCAATGATATGGAAATCCTTTAGGATACCTTTCCTGATAATAGATGCATTCCAAAGAGGTTTTGAAGGAAAGTGTATCAAGTCCAGAGTGGATAAAGGCCTTATATATTTTTGGACCATGACATGAGTCCATAGACCAATCCCTTGGATGAGGTACCATACACCTTTTGTTGACAACACTTGAGCAAATATTTGGAGGAATTTTATCCCCCATCCACCAGAGGATTTTGGAAGACCAATAGATTTTCAAGTAGTGAAAACAAAAGTTTGCGTTTCCTCCTTCTTGAACTAGAGGAAACATATAGAGAATTATTATATCTTGTTCAAAATCCCCATGGGAATCTAGGACGCGAATGCCCAATACATCAGGATGGCTTCAATTACAAACTTTCATAAGACTAGGAGCCCTACTCTGGAGAGCCATCTATTACTCCAAAGTTTGATCCTTTTTTATTTTATTTTTTCTAGCAACCATGTCTAGTCATGCTTGTAGTAACTTCAAAGTTTGAAAATTAAACCAAGATATTTGAAACCTTGACTAATAGTTTTTAGAGGAGCTACTAGAATGTCTTCAATGGAGATGATTTCATTCTTTGGTATAGCCCAACTATAAATGAAAGACTTATGGTGTTTTATTTTCAATTGCTTGATTGAATAGATATAAGATGGAATTTAGATTTTTGATGTGAGGAATTCCTCCATTTGATAAGATAATGATATCATCAATGAAGAGAAGGTGATAGAGAAAGCATGTTTGAGAGATAAGAAGACCTTTGAATCTTCCATTTATTATTGCTTCAGATAGTAACCTATTGAGACCTTCAACTAAAAGAAGAAAAAGAAGAGGGGAGATAGGATAACCTTGATGAAGGTTACGTTCAACATGGAAAAAGGGATAAGTTGCCCCATTGATAAGAATGACAAAGGAAGAGGTGGAGATTTAGTTCATGAACCACATGACAAAGGAGTGGGAGAAGCCCATGAGGATCAAAACAAGTTATAAGTAAATCCAATTTACTTTGTCAAAGGATTTTGAAAGGTCAATCATGAGAATAAGATCCTTTGGTTTGAGGGATTGGATATAATGGAGGGCCTCTTGGGCCAAACCAATAGCTTCACGAACTTGTATGTTAGTAAGAAAGTCAAACTATTAAGTAGAGATATGATGAGATGGGATATCCTTAGATGTTGGGATACAGTCTTGGTGATAATTTTGTAGAAAATGCTACAGAGGGAGATGGCCCTGAATTGGTCAAAAGATTAAGGATTATAAGACTTGGGAATAAGAGATAATAAGGTGGTATCAAATGGAGCCAACACGTAACTAGAGGATCTATATTATTCAATAACATAGGAGTTCATATCCAATAAAGTCAAAGCATTTGATGCAGAATTCAATTGGGATCCCGTTAAGGCTTGAACTTTTATCTTTTTGGAAACTAGAAGATCATTTACCAACTCAATCTTTGTGACCTCAGACATGACGATTTCATTTTCCTCCTCATATATGAATCTTGTGAAGTATCTTGCTATAGAAAGAATCTACTCAATTGTGGCCCTTTATTTCTTTCTGAAAATATTTTTGAAGTATGTGAAAAATTCCCACATTATATCAAAGAAAGAAGTGGTGAGAGGTTAAGAGGGACCAATGATTCCCTAGATGGTGGTTATGTTCTTCCTATGATTTTCCACCTTGTGGAAATATTTTGTATTGTCATCACTAGCTTGGAGCTAGAGGGCTCAACTTCTTAGTCACCATTTCTTCTCTTGATATAGGAGGATTTTCTGTCTAGTTTTCTCTAGCTTAGAAATTTTAGCATGAAGGTCTTTAGGGATATCCTTAGAGGAGGAGTGATTCCAAAGATGTTATAATTGGGATTCAATATCAACTAGAATTTTTGAGGTGTCATCTCTTTTATTTTTAGTCCATTCGATTATAATTCCTTTTATTTTATTAAGTTCCATTGAAATTAGAGAGAACGTGATTCCAAAGGGTCAAGGAAAATCTAGACCAATTTTATTTAAGAAGGGAAATTAGGGAAGGGTCATCCAATCAAGAGGAGTTTAGCTTTAAAGGGCTAGGAGGATTTAAAGGGAAAGGCTCCATGTCGAGGAGAATAGGGACATGATGAGATTCACCACCCATAGTGGAGCATTATCTGATTTTAAGTCTGGAATCAAGGAGTTCATCCAAGGTGATAAAATGGTCCAAATGCTTGGCAATTCTAGCTAATTTTGGTATGTTATTGGACTATGTGGGTAATATTTTTGTAGGGAAAATATCATAAATTTTCAGTTCATCCAAGAGAGAAACTAAGAAGTCCGATAGGGGGTTAGGTATGGTGAAGGACCACCAAAATTCAAAGTTTCCAGGGTGTTTAGATCCATGCTAAGTAAGACTCTATGTAATTTGAAGAAATGTAATTGAGTAAGAGATGACCATAATGCATGCCTATATACATATTGTCCATAAACATTGATGAAAATGAAGAACATATCCAATTTAGAGCAGGTGAGGTTAAGATCCAATAAGGACTTTGAAGACCAAGTAATTGTAAGACGCATAAACCTCAAATTCCCCCTGATATGCCATCGACATCCATTTCTAGAAATTCCGAATTGGTGAAAATAGATTTTAGAATACTGACAGTATTATATCTAACCAACATAGTCTCCTAAATAAAAATGACATGAGGGTAGTGTTGTTCATAGAGAATTCTAAGAGCCAATTTTTTAGAGGGGTTGGCTAAACCCCAATAGTTTAAAGAGAGGACCATCATTTCAAATCCTAAGAAGGGTCTGAAGCCCTAACCGCCCTTAGAATGGAGGATTATTTTCCATATTGAATCTCGTAACTAGCTTGATGCTGTGCCTTGGAAATGTTGATTTTTGTAGCATTGGGAGGTATTCCTGCATGCTAAGGAGCCTTCCAAATCGACATAAATAAATTATAAATATTAAATGAAAATTGAAATTTTCATATTATTTTATGTAGGCTCCAAGGATGCTAAGTTGACCCCACCATTAGAGGTGAACCTTGGTAAATGAACAACCCATTTGACCCCTATATATAGACAATTCAACCTCCTCACTTGGCATTAATTCAACCACACTAAAGAGCAAGAAGTCATGTGTTCACACATGCGAAAGGAGTAGTAGAAGATTGAATTTGACCATTGAAATTTGAAGAGGAAGTTTGAATCATTAACCAACATTGAATTTGGCATTATTTTGGACTGCTTTGACTAGAATCTTTGACTGATTACTAGAGAAAATATTTTGGGCATCTTTGAATAAACGTTGATCAAATCTCGGGGTTGATATATGGACGCTAACCAAATATGTTTTATTAGAGTTGACCACATGTCAATTGTGATAGCTTGATTGAGTATTCTGACAAAGTTGCAGGGCCGAAATTTGGCCTCCTTGGCCACTGTTTACCAAAAAGAGAACATGGTTGAAATTCAACTTAATAACCAAATTTGTCTGAAGACTAATATTCTCTCTCCTTTAACAGGTTTGACGGGTATTAATAACTTATAATTTGGCACATATTTCTAGACAATTTATATTGTAAACTTCACTAAAGATTGAATTCTCCTTAGAAGAAAAGTTCGCTGGGTTTCCCAAGGTTATGTTTTCCCAGGGTAATGTTGTGTCTCTTATTGCGTTTGGCTGTCTCTTTACGATCCTATGGTTATTTTTACATTATAGTTGGGATTTTCTAAGTATACTTATTTAATGATATAAGTGACATAAAACATCTTGAGAATACAAACCATTGGAAGTAATTACCATATTAGAAAAATAGTCTCTATCATAAGAAAAATCAACATAGTATCAGAGCCTAGGTGAAAGAGAAACCACTATAGTACTGTGAAGAATCCAAGCTTTAGAATAATTTGAAGTCAGTCCTAAAGAAAAGGGTTCAAAAATACTTGAATCCTTACTATTTGGCAAATGGCTCTGTTATATGGAAAATTCACTTCTACAGACAAAAATGAACTCCCTAGATCTAGTGGCCTAATCTAGAAACAACAAGGGTAAAAATATCTATGTTTTCCTTAGAGAGATTAGAATATGGCAAATAAACCTACCTGAAATTTGTAGTAAGCCCTCCTCTTTTCCTTTCGTGTAAGCTCCAAGTTTAGCTCCAAGCACTAAAAATGGAACTTGCAAAATGACTAAAACAAGCAAGAGAACTATAATATCCACATAACATAAATTAATGTCTCTGATGAATGAGTCAAATGGCATTGAAATACATAATCATTAACATGACACAAGTATAGTAAAATAGAGTGTTTTATGTATTAATAAATGAAGGAAGAGTTACAACCATTTATAGATGGTTGACATTGTAAATGTATCCTTCATTGTGTTGTCCTTCCTTGCCCCAAAGCAAACTTTCAAACTCAACCCTAATGCATTAATGGAGGTGTTGACAGTGCTGGAAATATGTCAATCAAGGGGGTGTCCCCAATGTGTCGTCTTAATTAGACCTCACACCGATTGGGATGGGAGCCCCATCCAGAATATTGACCCAGTTGCCATGTATTGTTATAGATTTTCCTTGGCTCTAACTGTTAGTAAGAGAGAGGAATGCATGTGTGCCTTTGAAAATCAAGTAAGTGTGTCTAATGAATGTTTAGTTGTAGGTGTGTGTTAAGGTTCTTCTATTGCAGAAGGAAGGAGAAAGTGAGCCTCTAAGAGAGAGGTAATAGTACCACCCTAGTAGAGACACACATGAACATAAAGGGTCCATCTAACATCCAACAAAATAGTCCACAAAGATGTGAAAATAACTGCAACCAGTACAACACATTCCTAATATGATAAGCACTAAAATAACCAAAATAGTTCAACTACTTTAGTACATGTGAAAGAAAACGTGAATCATAAACATTCACAAAATAGTTTTACAAATATTCATAATCCATGCATGAATAATGTGTTGGCCATCAGGCTTCATATATCAAGTAAAAGTTCCAAGACATGTGTATACATTGAACACCACTAGCTCCAATAGTGGAGCATTAGAGCCACCAATTACTCAAAAGAACTAGCTTGTCTCTCTAATGCCTTGTGGGAGGAGCCAAGGTGCAAATTACTTTTCTCATACAATGAGGGTATATATATAACCAATAGGGTGATTCTTCACCTCTCTTGTGACTCTTTAACTGTCGTCATGACTATTTCACTTCCTATGACTTTTTGACTTTACATGAATCTTCATATTTTGTGTGTGTCCTTTGGACTTCCACTTTATAATACATTTTGAACAAATAATTACAGAATCCACAATAATGATATGGCATATGACAACTCATGATATGATATGACATGACAAGATGACATCAATTTGATAGAACCCTAGTTTAAGATGTTGCATTTTATCAACTGACTGAGCCAAAACTGGGTTATAGGTTGATGGAGATGCCCAATGATTGCGTATTTGCACAACTCAGGTAGTAAAGGGTGAATCTTGAACCTTGAGACTGCACAATGCATAGTTCAGGCTGGACTAGGCAAGTAGATTGCGCAGTTTTGAGACTCAATGCACCGAGCTAAGGGGTTTTGCACTGTTTCAGCCAACTACATAGTTCTGGAAGGCAAAGAAGACATGGTGACTGTGAAATTACACAACACATGAGCTCAAGTGTTGGGCTTGAGCTCAGAGACTGTGCAATTCATAGTTGGGGTCAAGCTAGAGGGGCGAATTGCATAATTTTGGAGGTCAAGGTTCGGGATTGGGCACTGATATTGCACATTGCGTAGTCCTAGGAGGTAGGAACTACACATTACATAATTTCAAAAGGCAGGGTTGTAGCTTGAGGGTTGGAACTGCACAATGCATAGTTTAGGAGGGTCGAATGAGGCTAATTTGTTTAGTCGAAAGTTTTCAAAATTTGACTAAGTGTGGGATCAATGAAGCTGATGTGAGCATTGATGAGAATCGATTGTGATTGCACACTTATAACACTTGACAACACAACAACATAGATCATCCAGGACACATGAACAACACACTTGCCTTAGTGCGACAACTTTGCGATGACCTATGACAAGTGCGACACCAAAGATACACTTTTGCGATGACCATGGCGACACTTGTGTGACAATGCTTACAACTTTGGGAATGAGTGAGACAAATGCTTACATTGTAATATAAATTCATTTTCACAAAGATAAGCCATCGAAACAACCAAAACAAGCTTATATACATCATGCGACACTTAACATGCGAAAAATACGACATTTTGCTTTTCTCACAAAAGGGATCAAAACATTTATAGAAAACACAAAGCTCTCCTTACAGACAGATCATATTTTCTGCTAGAACTTCATAAACCAAAAGATGTAACCAACACAAGGAAGGATTATCGAAGGTTAGCAAAATGTTGTTGTGTCACAAAAATATTTTCTATTTTTCCAAATTTCCTTTTGAGCCAACAAAGCATCTTCGTGCAAAGCCTTACAAAATGAAAGAAAAGATAATACACACAAGGAAATAAACCAGAAGATAAAACAAAATGAGGATAAACCAAAACATGACACGAGACCAAAGTTAGAAAACGTAAGACAAACTATAAAAAAACAAGTGTAGGATGAATATGCAGGTAAACTAATATGCAGCTAGACCTAATCCTAAACTAACCAAATGTAAGCTCAAGGTTATGTATAATGAAATTTCCAATGTAACCACCATAGTTTCTCCTAACCTGCGTCCACAAAGATACATGCAATTAAAAAAATATAAGATAATATGCAAAGGAAAAGATAAGAGTTTGAATAAATTGCACATAAAATTGAAGGTCTTGTGTGTCAGCAGAAAAAGCATATCGTGGTCACTACTTCTACCCAACTTTCTATCTTACATTTTTGATGAAAATGATAAACTGAAAAACCTCAAAAACTTCATGTGAATGCAACTTTAGTTATGCCATCCTTTTTAGCAAACATGAGAAAATATAGAAACTTGTTATTAGCGAAAGGGCTTGCTAAGTAAGATGCTTCTAGGGAATCATAGATTGGATTGTGAAATTCAAACCAATCTTCTTGAAAACCCCACAATCCTTGAAAATATGAATTTTTAATTAGAAGCACAAGGTTAGGATGAGAATCTTATGAGAGACAATTGATCTGACCACATTCAGTCGGCTTGTGAAGATAGTGAGGACGCAACATGACCATCGATGAAGGCTAAAGTGCCTCAACTGTTTGACAAGTACTTGAAGGATGAAGTTTTAAACCATGAAGATCAAAGAATGTAAAACAAATATAATTGGATATACTAGTGGGAAAATGATAAAACAAATGAGAGTTAATATTATGATCAAATGGATTATTTATGGCATGAGATTCCCGGTTCAAAGATGGATCAATTTGAACATATTTACAAATTCCTTGAATAAATGAATCATCTTCCTCGCATGATAGATATGACAACCCACTTCTTGGTAATCGATAACATACTGCACTAACATCGTAATCATCGAAAGAAGTGAAAGTGAATGCCAATACAACAAACACATGAAACTAGTTGGGATACGATGAGTGAAGAATAATTTGATTTTCCAGATAATTCATGCATTCATTATCACTCAAGAGGATTTTAGTTGCGATGAAGGGAAAGGTTTGAAATATAACATTCACAAGAAGAACCAGGAGATGACTATCAATAAATGAATATGAAAGGATTGATTCCTTCAACCAAATATAGTCTTTGAAACGATCAACTTCATAGTTCCATCATCCTATGAGAGATACACATTCCAAAACCTGAGTTTGATACAAGAGGTTTGCATGAAGATGAATCAACTGAAGAAGATTTATGAATCTAATCAGAAATAAAATCTTGAAAGCTCAAAAAACTACATCCACAATACCAAACATCTTTCAAGAAGAAATTTTCATCTAGTGAAACCATGCAAAGAGAAGGATTGTGCGAGAGAAACTAGATCTGACTTAGTTCGGGGATCTTACCAGAGTTACGAGATCTTGACATAACCATCAAGTAAAGTTGAAGTGCTTCGACTTCCTAACAAGTCCCAAAACTTTCAAGGATTGTAAAACCATATTCTGAAGATTAAATCAGATCATGCATGGTGCGAGGATAGTTTCTCCCTCCACTTTTAATGGAAGCACTACTAATAGGGCGGAAAACATCTTTGTCGTTGATTTGACCAAATTTTACAACTTCAACAACCATATTAGTTAGATTGAAAGATTCTTCTGATCACAAATCTAGAGATGTATGAATCAGAGAATTTTCATAAGCAAGATGATTTGCAGAGTTGTCTTCATGCAAAGCAAGAGGTGATGAGGGATGGAAATAATACTTAATGATTTGATTGTTTTCCTTTTCATCATGGATAACCTGACTAACTTGTGTCAATTGAGAAGTTAAATCATCCGATGAAGAACTTAAAAAGAAAGGAGTATTCTCGTGGCAAGTTGATGCACCAAAAATGGTAGAACAAAAGGGACAGTGAGATGAAGAGGAAGTTTCCATAAGAGCATATTCTTTGACCGAATCATATTCTAGATCTAAAACTTTCAAATCTAAATCTTTCGAAGGAAGCGAAAGATTGGTTGATGCACTTGGGAATTCATCATCGCATACAACAACAGAGTCATCATCATCAAAGTGATTGTTTCCTAAGACTTCAGATTGATTAGGTAGGTAAATTCCATTTGATTCATCACCAAGATTCTCATACTAAAAATCAACTAAGGATGGAAGAGCATTTTCCTAACATGGGGAACTTTGAAAAATAGAAGAATTATCAAAGGTCTCTTCACTTTCTTTCCTCTCTACCCATGTAATGTGACAACCTTATACCTGATTGCAATTTGAACCAACAACTTGAAAATCAAGAGAATGTGAAGAATTGGTTGGCAGAGTAGATTGATCAGGAAGATCATGATACAAAGAGTCATGGCATGTAGATGATAGAGGGAAAAAAATGTCCCTTAAAGAAGTAATACTTTCAGTGGAACAAGATTCACGATTGAGGTTAAGAATTCCAGAATCATCTTGAGGAGTGGAAGAATTAGTCTTCACCATACGTTGCATGAACCATTTTGGGGTTTCCTCCATTGGATCTAAATCATGAAAAACATGAGGATGAGAAAATGGATTAGGAATTTGATTTGCATATTTCCCAACTTTATTATCGTCACAAGGAGGCACCCACATTGGTACTGGAAAAGGAGGACAAGGAAAAAAGTAGTAGGTTCCTCCTTTGAAATTAGAAGTTCTTCATGATTTACAAAATTTGAGGAAGTAAAATCATTAGGGGGTTCATATTCAACGTGCAAAGAGATGTGATCCAAATGCTTAAAATTTTGTTTAAAGAAATACCCATATGTGTATTCTTCTGGAAATTCATAACAAAGGTGAAGGAAATTATTAGAGAATTTCTCAATCGATTCATTAGGTTTGATTTTTAGTTTATTACTTCTTTTAAGAACGCCTCGATAATCATACCTATCAAATGTTTAATGAAGATCCTTCGCAAGCTGGTTAAATGAATGGATAGAAGAAACATGTAATGTATGACACCGTCTCTTAACATGATCTTCAAATGTGAGGGTGATAAATCTAGTGATGACATCCTTGCAATGTATTTCATTAGAAAGGAAAAAAATGGACAAATTGAAACAGATGTTCACGAAGAGTTAATTCACCCTCACCATCAAACTTAAATTGGGACAGGTAATGGAAAACTTTCACAGGGATGGTAAGATTAAGCTCTTTAGAAAAACATCCAAAGATTATGATTTGGTGAAGAGCCATTTTGGATAAGAGATTCAAAGCAAACTCAATGGGCACAACCTGTCATTTGGCCCTCCTTCTAGCACCATTTGTTGACAGTGCTGGAAATCCATCAACCAAGGGGGTCTCCCTGATATGTGGTCCCAAATAAACCTCACACCGCTTAGGATAGGAGCCCCATCCAGAATATTGGTCTGGTTTCCATGTATTCTTATAGATTTTCCTTGGCTCTAACTGTCAGCAAGAGAGAGGAATGCGTGTGTGCCTTCGAAAAACAAGTAAGTGGGCCTGGTGAGTGTTCGATTGTAGGTGTGTGTCAAAGTTATTTTACTGCAGAGGGAAGGAGAAAGTGAGCCTCTAAGATAGAGGTAATAGTACCACCCTAGCAGAGACACAATGAATAGAAAGGGTCTGTCTAACATCCAGCATAATAGTCCAAAAAGACATGATGGTCATTATAACCAATACAACACATTCCCAATATGATAAGCACTAAAATAATTGAAATAGTTCAACTACTTTAGTAAAAGTGAAAGTAAACATGAACCATAAAAATTCACAGAATAGTCTTACAAATATTCATAATCCATGCATGAATAACGTGTTGGCCATTAGGCTTCACATATTAAGTAAAAATCCCAAGACACATGTATACATCCAACACCACCAGCTCCAATAGTGGAGCGTTGGAGCCACCACTTTTTCCTCAAAAGAACTAGCTTGTCTCTCTAATGCCTTGCAGGAGGATCTAAGGTGAAAAGTCATTTTCTCTTACAATAAGGGTGTATATAGAACCAATGGGGTGATTCTTCACCTCCCTTGTGACTCTTTGACTACCCTCATGACTGCTTGACTTCCTATGAATTTTCGACTTTACCTCTTCATATTCTGTGTGTTTCCTTTGGACTTTCACTTTACAATACATTTTGAACAAATAATTACATAATTGACAATAATGATGTGGCAAATGACAACTCATGACATGATATGACATGACACTGCTAACATGGACTGCATGATGACATGGCATTTTCAAAGCCATTCTTGTTGCTCTTTGCTATGTGTCTTCTTGAGTATGCTCTTCTGTCCACCTCCATATGGCTTAGAGGTGAGGAGTCTTCAATGATATCAAGTCTTGAGATGTGATCGCAAACTGGTGTCCCTTTGCTTTGTGTTGATTGATCAAGTTGCATAACCAGCTACAAAAATTTCTTTCAGCATGTTCCCCTTCTCCATCTCTTTTTTCATCATCTTATCATGGACTAATAGACTACCTACATCTGTAATTCACTCATGATGAGATGACATTAGTCCGATAAACCCCTAGTCTAAGATGTTGCATGTTGATCCACTAATAGAACCAAAACTTGGTTACAGGCTAAGGGAGAGGCTCATTGACTGCATAATTGTGCAACTCAGGTAGTCAAGATGAAACTTGAGCCATGAGACTATGCAATGTGCAGTTCATGCTAGATTGGGAGGGAAAGTTGTGTAGTTTTGAGATTTAGTGAGTTGGGCTCAGGGGTTTTGCATTGTTTCAGCCAATTGCACAAGTTTGGAAGGTAGAACAGACTTAATGACTGTGCAATTGCACAACTTAGGAGCTCAAGGGATGGGCTTGAGCTTAGAGATTGTGCAATGCATAGTTGGGGCCAAGATGGAGAGCTTAATTGAGCAATTTTTGTGGTCAAGGTTTGGGATTAGGCATTGAGACTGCATAGAGCGTAGTCCTAGGAGGCAAGAACTACACATTATGTAGTGTCAAGAGGCAGGGTATTAACTTGAGGGCTCGAACTGCACAATGCACAATTCATTAGTGTCGGATGAGGCTAAGTTGAAAGTTTTCGGAATTTGACTAAGTGTGGGATCAATGAAGCTGATGTGAACACTGATGTGACTCAAATGTGAAAACACATTTAAAACACTTGAATACACAACAACATAGATCATCCAAGACTCATGAACAACATACTTCCCTTAGTGTGACAACTATGAAGAATGTTTTCATGGATCTGGGTGCCTTTGTGCCCATTAACACCTCACTAATGGATGTGTCTCTTAGCTCCTCCCTAATTTGGTGTGGGTTGTTATCACCTAAAAATATGGAAATAGTCTTGGACACACCATCAATGGATACCTCAACAACAAATGGCACCTCATCAATGATAAACACCACATCATCAGATGGCTTTGTGGGCGTATCCTCAAGTTTCTCTGTCAAGTTGTCAACTGGTGCTATAAAAGAGGTCTCCAACAATGGTGACTCATGTGCTATGTTGGGTATATGGATGTGCTCCTCATGACCCTGCATACCCTGGGCCTCCTCCTTAGGTCCCTGATTTCTAAAACCAGGTCTCCATATGCAAAATTGTCTCCTTGACTCACCCTCTAACTACCCCTAGCCTACCTGGTCCTTTTCAAGAGATCTGGTGCCCTGATTCTGTCAGATTTCCCCACTTAGTGTAGATGGTTATAATCCCATGGCTTGTGCACATATAGTGTCTCTATTGTAAGGACAAGGATGGATCTGGTTTGACACCTTCCTCAACTGAGCCAACCTATCATCATTCCAATGGATTCCACCCCAGAATTACTGCATATTGAATCTCCCTTGAGCCATGGGTGGTGTACGACGTAACACTTCACTATGCATACATGCCCAAATCTCCCATGATCTTACTGGTTACCCACATCTGGGAAAAAATCATGCTCTGATAGCACTGTAATGTTCCAAAATAGGAAAAACAATGTTATGAAAGAAAATAACAAATTTCACAACAAAAATTTCAAAACAATTTGGAAACATCCATAACTATTAGAAATATGGAAGCAACTGGGCCATTTTATTATAAACTGGTGCAAGAGTACAAAATATGGAAGGAATGCACTTGGGCTTGCCTCAAAGGCAAGCATAGCAAAGCCCAGGTGAGGCAATAACAACCTGGAGCTACAATCAACTGACCAACTGTTTCACAGCGCAGTCCGTAGAAATTATGCACTGTCTGCTGCAAATATATGGCTAAAAACCCCACCTCTGATGCTGAGAAAAATTTTCAAATTTATATCTAGGCTCCTCAGGAAAAACCCACAAAAACCTAGAAAGGGTTTAGCCTATCTCCAAACAAAATTCGAACCCACGAAATGGTGCAAATTCCCGAGCTAACTAGCAATTCACTTTGTTATAATAATTAGGATTTCATACCCGAATATCGCCTGAATAAATTTGTAAAATTAGTCAGAGACTCCTCTCAAGAAACTCATAAAAACCTAGAAATGGTTTGGCCAAATTTTGTACTTCCAAAATCAACCCCTAAAAATTCCTACACCCTCCAAAACTGCTGAAACACACTAACTATCAATACTCCAACAAAATCCTCCCCAAACACTCTAGAAAGGTAACAATCGTCTCCACCAATAGTTCCCTTATTTCTCCCGACAAGGAACAACTCCAATGGTTGAGTCTCCACCACCCATGTGTGCCCAATCTCCGCCCTCTGCGTTGGCCCCAGGAACTGTGAAATCCTCACTGAAGAAGCTATCATCTTCAACTAAAAAATGCACCCAAGTGAGCAGCAAATCACGAAAGATTATATCCCAAAATTTATCCCAACAATAAAACATATGAATAATGCAAAGGACCTCAACTCGATTTCCCCACTGCATCTTCCAGAAATACACACCACCAGAAAAACTCTAAATGCAAATGTTGGAAATCACACTAAATATCACCTTCAGAAGATTATGGAAGAACCTCTATAGGGTGGCACTCGAAGCCCCCTGAAGAAAGGGTGAGTTATCCACTCTGACAACTCGTGCTAAGCAATAAGTGACCTAGCTAAGCAGGTTGAGCAACTAAGAAGAAATTCGATATGGCAAAGATATCAAATGAAGAGTGTTGCCTCCTTTTTATAGATTTCGCGGAGCTTTTTTCCCTCTTTTTTCCCTCCTTCGTGGGTCCCTCACTAAGCCTTTGATCTTCTCTCACATTCATTTAAAACCATTGGATTAGGGAGTGTGTATTTCCTTGCGTGGGTGGCCCCACATGCTATTAACAAAATCCCAAAGTAACCTACTTCTAACTCCTAAGTCTTCTAATAAAAATGAAATGGGCCCCATCCCCTCCAAATTGGCCCAAAAATGTAGAAATTAATCATGTTCCAAAATAATTTAGGAAGGGACATTACACATTTAGAGATCACTGAAAACCAAGCTCAATTGGCAATGGAGATCCTTGACCTCGTCATATGTGTGAATAAAGACTAATTCTATTAAGAAAAGAAGAGTATAGTACAATCAAGCTTGCATGCAAGCAAAGCAGAAAAGTAAGGGAGCCGAAGGTGATAGGCTCCACCTTGCTCCATGGAGAGAATCCAGGAGAGGGCTATAGATAGCACAGGAAAACATAAAACTGGAACTGAGCAAAGAAATCTACCCTGAGGGGGCAGTAACTATCACACGACATTTTTTTCCTTTTTTCTTGCTTGTTTTGACCCATCCAGTGGAGTTTGGCTGAGCCATAACGAGTTGAAGACTATTCCGCCCTGGCGGCGGAATATCCTTATCAGAGTCTGAGGACGAAGACAAGTGAGAACGCTTCTGAGAGATCTGAGAGACGGAGGGGTTTGCCGGATCGTCCAAAGGAGCTTCCAGCGAAATCTCCACATTCTGCCCATCTGCTACAATTTCCTCCTCATCCGAACTGGAGGAATCTGAATCGTTCGAAGGGGGAGGAGGCACATTGGGATTCCAACTTTTTGATTTGGGGTTGCACTTCAGATTCTTCTTTTTGTCTAGGTATTGGGTACAGGAACTCTGGAGGTGCCCTGTTTGATGACAATGGCAGCAACGAAATGTTGTATTCTCGTAATCCAAGATTTGAGTCCAGTGGAAATCTCCATACTTGAGATTAATCTGATCCGGTAGTCCTTTGCTAATATCTATTTCTGCACAAAATCTACCATAGGTGTAGAGTCCATTTTCCTTTCGTGAAGAATATACAACCAGGTAGCGTCCTAAAGTGTCTGCAATAGCTAAGAAGACAAAGATATGCCATAGATGCGCCGAAAGATTCGGGAGCCTGACCCAAATGGGAATCTTGGTAATGACAGCTGTAGAAGGGTCGAAGTCCCGAAACCAAGGAGTGAGAAAAAGCCCAGCCGAGCCCCATAACCAAGGGCCTCCCGTTAAGGCCTTCTGGTAATCTTCATTTAAGTCAAAAGCCACAATGAAGAA
Source organism: Pinus taeda (assembly GCA_000404065.3). Classification (NCBI taxonomy): domain Eukaryota; kingdom Viridiplantae; phylum Streptophyta; class Pinopsida; order Pinales; family Pinaceae; genus Pinus; species Pinus taeda. Next base: position 518,980 of record APFE030436409.1, on the reverse strand, counting down.
TCCTTTTGAACATAAGTATATATGGCTTTTTTTAGTCCAATTGGTATGGATCCATTGGTATAGATCTGATGTGCGAGGTCATAGCCCATTAAATCTGCATATGAGTGCGGATTCCGCAAAACACTGATAGTGATCATCAATCCCAGGATGAGAGAGATCGATGGAAGGAATTTCCTCTGATTTGTCTACCAGAAAAGGCTTTGGATCCTCAAATGGATGGCCTGCTGTCGAAGAGTTCTGTGAATGGGCAGCGTCTTTGTGGACTGCATCTTTATACGAGAAAGAAGGGGCAGAGGAGGTCTGCCTAAAGGAACCACCTCTCAAACGAAAGGTAGCCACAATAGAGGCATCCCTCTGAATGCTGTAATAGGAAAGAGGAAGGGTATTCATGAGTTGCTTACCCTTGTATATGAGTCTGAGGTAATAGGAGGGGATTCCTAGCCGACGTTCAAGATTTTGGAAGAGGTCCTGCACAAGATCCGTTGCGCGTGCCCATTGCATTGTCGACTTGACCGAGAGGTTGATTTGGATTTGAAAAGCATGTGATTCTTCAAGCAGATCTGGTTCAGATCTGGCCCCTGCTGCCCTGCTCAAACAGGTCCAGGATTCCTTAGATCTACCCTTCCTCAGGGGTTGCCGAAATCTAATATTTGGACACCTCTTACGGGTATCTAGATCTTATATTCGGCCGATCTGACCCTGAAATTCTACTCCGGTCCTGTTGCTCTTCTCTACATAGTGGATGGACATCCAGATCTGACCAGAAATGAGGTCGTTCTGCAGTGCGTGGGACTAGTTCTTTGATGTCAGTTTTTTGAGGGTTTCTAGTTCTTTTGAAGATCTGATCTGATTGTTCATTGACGGATCTGAGCATCTGACCACCTTCCGTGGTCAGGAAGCTCGATCCAGAGCTATACATCGTCCCTGCAGACACGTCTTGTACAAGATCGGGTATATAGGGAGGATATATGAAAAACAGAAGTGCCCTTACCACGGAATTGGTGCCTTGAGGTCTACTTGCTTCGACTCCGTCCGCGATCAGTTTTTCCTTTTGCCTCACATTTGTCCCAGAGGTTTGGAACCTCAAATCCGGACTGTGCTTTTGTCCGATCTCCTTGGCAACTATATTCCTATGCATGCATGTGGTAGTGGCAATTTTTCCGAGGTCAGTAGGGTACTCGGCTTTGGGCTTGCTCCTGAAGAGCCCATCAATGATGAGCTCACCTTTCCAGTGGCCAGATCGGGCATCGTAGCCGTCAGATGACAGAGCTCTGCCCTAGACAAGTTGTGTGCAGCTAGACTGACGACGCTGAGGGTTATTTTGGGTCCCGAGGTTCTGCGTTGGGATTCTCTGGCGAATCGAGTTGTCTGGGATCATGACTAGATGATCCGTCAAGGAGGCATTTACAGTTCCTGCAACTGTGTGTCCCTTCCTCGCGCCGCTTCGAACCAGGGTTTCCTCCATCGCTTCCCCTCTTCCGATTATCGTCTTGAAAACCGAGAATGATTCAGTTCATATGAATTATGAGCAAGGCCAACAATAATTTTTTGGTTAGTAAATGTTGGGAAGAAATTTGTTACCTGAACATGATAAATTCTAGTAATAATCCATTCTAGGAGAGAAATTTTCTTTAATGAATTTTGTACACATATAATCAATTACATTCATGGATTTTCTCATACAAGAAGAATGGAATTCTAGGCAATAATTTATCCAATTGTAATCTTTTGGAGCTTGAGTGTGTTTCATAAATTTTAGTAAATTCCTCGATATGTATACTTCTCTTTAATGTTTAATGTGAATTTTCTTAGATTTGTTAATGAAATTGCTAAATTTATGTTGGATAATACCATTGTACTTAGGCCCTCGGATATGGAATTTAATGAAAACCATGCAAGACAATAAAACCAGGTACTGCCAGCTGCAGGGCAGTGTGGCCTCCCAGGTTTTCACCTCGCGCAAGAGGAAGGCAGTTAATAAGGTTCGATCCTGCAGGATTTTTGCATTTATGGAGTGCGCGCTTCAACACAACATTGTGGTTGCTATAATCATGTCGACCCTTTGTGCTCTATTCACTCCTCGCGCTCTATCTCTCGGCTCCAAGCTCTAGTTAGAGGTGGGTTTTGGTGATAGGAAAAAATTTGCAAACAGAGGCAAGCATCAGGAAGGCTCTCTGTATTTCTGGGAAAGTTTTGATTATGCCAAGGTTCCCCACGGGAGGATTAGCACGGTTTCAAGGGGTAAGCCATCCAAAGTGTTGGCATTATGGCTAAAGTGTTGTACTTGATGGCAACACCCATGGCATGGCTCTCAATATGATGAGAATTAAAAAGTTTATTCATGTGGAGAAAAGTTCACGGAATTTTATGCAGAGAAAAGTTTATTTCATGCGGGAAAACTTACCTTTGGCCCATGGTAGTTAGTCCTTGGAATTTGAACCTATGGAGAAAAGTTTATTTCATGTGGGAAAACTTACCTTTGGTCCATGGTATTTAGTCCTTGGAATTTGAACATATGGTTTTTGGACCATGGCATCTCGACAGACGTGTTGATCCCTAGTATTGAGTTGATGGTATTGGTTTGTTATG